>CM060701.1:216316733-216445582 GCA_030686995.1 Artemisia argyi
GAGAGCATTTTAAAGTCGAGTTCAAATATGAGACGATATGATTACTTGGATAGTCTTTATAACTTAGTGGTAGCTAAATGATGATGATCTCAGTAGCAAGAACAAGTCTTTTGTAGTTTAATTCATTAAAGGCTATTTTCTTCAAAATGGAGTTTTCATAAGTTAAACAGATTGGTTCAAAATTTTGCGTACTAATCAAGCAAGCTAGTTTCCTTAGATTACTAGATGAAACTTTAATTGTTTACTAATTATCTCTTATACCATAATAGGTTACCTATACAATAACCCGTCTTATTTCGTTCACTATTTGCACCTAAAGTCTTTATTTTAATAAAAACTTAACTAAACTTTATTCTAATATTTCATACTTAATATTATACTACTTATAAATTAATCATAAGATTTGGGGTGTTACATAAAGCTTCTTGATTCTTGATAACATACATAACCCTTGAATTCCTTGCCAAACTCTTGCTAAAACTTACTAATAATTGCAGTGTATTGGTGAATTCTTCATCATGAAGAAAAGTATGCACCTCGTCCCTTGTTAAATGAAACGTGGCATAGAGAGGGAGTTTATCTCTGGGAAAACTTTTGTGATAAGCCAAAGGGCATTGCGAGTCCTATTCTGTTATCTCTTGTAACACCTTTAGGGCACGTTTGATAGATAGAATTTCAGAGAATAGAAATGAAGCAGAGAATATAAATTCAGAGAATAGAAATCAGTAGAGAATTTTGTTCAATTCTAATGTTTGGTAACAACAGAGACTTGACCCGATAAATGAAAAAAAAAATATTTGTTGATTTTTTTAAAAAAATCATTTTTTCTAAATAACAATTTTAAAAAATATATTTAAAAAAAAATATTTTTTTTATAAGTTATATATTTTTTTTTTAATTTTTTTTAAATTTTATTTTTTTAAAAAATTATTTAAAAAAAAGTAATTTATTTTTTTATAAAAATTATTTAAAAATTTTATTTTTTCTAAATAACAATTCTGTAAAAATATATTTAAAAAAAAATATTTTTTTTAATTTATTTTAAAAAAACTTATTTTTCTAAAAATTTATTTAAAAAAATTATTTTTTTTTTTTATAAAAATTATTTAAAAAAATTATTTTTTTAAATAACAATTCTAAATATTTTTTTTAAATTATTTTTTATAAAAAAATTATTAATATTTTTAAAAAACATATTTATTTTGTATGAAAAAAAACTTGTCTACGTGATTTATTTTGTAGCATAATGTAGAGAAATGGGATTTCCACTCCAAAAGGTGAGGAAAATAGAGAATTGGTTTTGTGTGTAAGTGGAATTCTCGAGAAAATTGATTTCTCCGCTTTTTTATTTCCCAAGCGTACCAAACACGAGAATTTTGTCCATTTCCATTTCTCCACCTTTATTTCTCCCTACCAAACACACCCTTAGTTCTTTCTAACATAATTGTCAACTCCGTCAAGACGGAATTTGTCTATTTATTCCTCTAATCTAACAGATTTATCGGCAATTATTTTCTTTAAAAATCGGGATGTTACAAAACATGTCAAGAATAATATGGTTAGATTCATTAAGAGTGGTAGTTGAACTTTTTACATCCCTCGCGGCACACTTGACACTGGAATTCAAAATGGCCCAAACCAATAGGACACGGAGAAGTTATGACCCTTTAAAGTTGAGCAAAACTCATTTTTGAACACTTTTGAAAACTTAATATTAAAAGGTGAAACTTGCGTTTTACTACGTTTTTATTTATAAAACCTCACTGCAAGTGCACAAGGGAGATAAGACTTAAGAAAAACCGTTGCTACATGTTGCGTTTTCCCAAAAATGACTTACTATTCTTGATCGCATTCAGGATTCCCGTCGTTATTCTATGTTATACTATTCAAAATACTTTGATTACTTTAGGTGAGTTTTATAGCCTTGTTTTACGTGCTTATACTTATTTTGAAATGCTCATGGTGAGAATACATTGATTACTTTTACATACGAACACGAGTGCATAAAACATTTACATATTGTCTAAGTTACCACATTAGCCATTAAGTCCCTACATATCATGAACTGTTAATTACTCGTAAGAACGAATATTGTGAATAGATCTATTGGGTTGACAGTCCTGTCCGGGGTGGTCGCACCAACTGGGCAAACAGGTGCATATCATTTGGAATACATTGGGTGCTTGGCAAACACCTACAGGGACATATATATATATATATATATATATATATATATATATATATATATATATATATATATATATATATATATATATATATATATATATATATATATGTGTGTGTGTGTGTGTGTGTGTGTGTGTGTGTGTGTGTGTGTGTGTGTGTGTGTGTGTGTGTGCGTGCGTGCGCGCGCTTGCCCGCGCGCAAATTGCATATAGATTACATTAAAGCTTTGGGGTCATGAGCTGATAATGCTCGATTTATACATGTATTCTATAGCGTTATTTATTAGCTTTATAATGTTTCTTGTGAACTCTCGATACTTAAAACATGAAAATACATTTCAGGTTCACACAATGAAGGATCTCAGAAAAGTACAAGAGTAGTTCGTTTATCATAAAGAAATGCTAGCCTTGGAATCACGTACGAAATAAAGTGTAGAAACCTCAAAAGCACGTTGGTCTTAGTAAAATGTGTGCCGGTTAGGTGAAGCTTGGGCGGATATACTATCTGAATAAACACAAGAAGTACGCCGGTTATGTTAATATGTGTGGCGATCTTCATTTCAATTATGACACTTTCGTGCCAAGAAAATGGAAGAAGTACGCCAGTTTTATCTGAAAGTGCAGCGTACTTCAGAAGCTGATTAGTCTTCAGCTTATTTATCCCTCCCCATATCTCTTCATTTGGAACCAATTACAAAAACTGGTCATCTAAACTTATTCTCGACGAAAAAACACCATCAATCTCAGTCAATAACATCAATTGCATCAGGGATTTTGGTACTTGATTTTAGGCAATTTATACAATTTGGGTTGTGGTATATTTGGTGCTAGTGACAATGGTGTATCCCATATCAAAAGTTGTATGTCTTCTGTTTCATTTCATATTGCTACTGAAATTATGTATGTTATGGCCATGTTAGGCTAAACTTCTTGTGATTGCTTGAATAAGTTAATATAATAAAGTGGTTGATGTTGCTATGATCTCATATGATTTCTTGTTTATGCTAAGAACCTGTTGTGTTTGAAACTTGTTATAATTGTTTACGACTTCCGATTCTATGTGCTAATTGGGATAGGTCGAAAGAACCATTTATGTGCCTTATAATTATCGAGCCTTGTCTATGAGCCTTGATCAATTAGTTTAAGGAATACGCTTTTGTTAAGACAGAACTTGGCTTATAACATGGCTCTACCATAAGGGCTAATATGCCAAAGTAGAAAATTAGTGGTAAAGACAATTCTACCCCTGAAGTTTATCAAAAAAATTATATCCCTCCTATGCCAAGTCTCATCCCTCTCTCACACTACGATCAGTGATTACAATTTCCATACCATGAAGAAAGCCTCCAATCCTGACCAATCATAAGCAATAAATTATTTGTAGAAATCATATTCCCGACAATAAAGTTAATAACTTGATGCCAAAATTTTCAGTCTCGTATCAATCACCAAAGGTCACAAATAAAATATTGCAATCAGATTATCTGTATACATCCCCCTTACTCCTTATGCTTGACTTACCAATCTATAGCTTTCGAATCTTTCTCACACTTACTATATTGGTAAACATTTCTATTTTGGTAAACTTTTCTACTTGGATATATATTCCGGCATTTTCTCCCACTTGTGGTCGATATATTAATCCACTTCTTCAGCATAGGCTATTTAAAAATTGCTACATAAATAATAATGTGCACCAATATGAATTTTGATCAAATAATGTTACATGCACCCTTGCCAAACATGGCTGAACAAGTGACACACCAACATTTCCAATGCTGCTATCAGAACTGGGTAGCTCAACAGTGGCTCGATCACGATGAATTAGTCCACGCACTCAGTAACTACCAAATCGACATCGACTACCTCCAACTCATAACAAAAGAAAATGGCAAATTATTAAAAAAATATATATATACCTTTTTTTTGGGTAAAAGGTCAACGACCCGGTAAATATATTACTCCAAAAAACATTTAAGTACAACGGATATGAGTGATTCTCATATCTCAGCCCGTTACATAGGCGAAATGCTTACATAACAAGATACTTCCTATTTTCTAGACAAGAAAACAAACCATTTAAAGACTCGGACAAAAATATAACCTACTTCCTACGACCTTGGAGATTAAAGCCATAAATGGCGTTAAGAGCATCCAATTCCCCTGGAAGATCATAAATTTGCTTCGAGTAATCATCATAGTCATCCAACTCATCTTCACGCTCATGACCTCCACCAAAAAGATTTGCTGATTCGTCGAACGTGTTAAGAACCTCCTCCTCATCACTATCAGTAACCACAATATCACCCACCTTAGAGAATGGGTTAGCCCTCTTATTGGCAGATGCAGACGGAATAGGATCACCTTTATCATCCAAAATGGTAGCTTTCCCATCGATAAGTAGCTTTTCAAGCTTACTAATTTTCTCAACTATAGGAGTAGAACCACCTTCCTTAGTTCCCATTAAATCACTCACAAGGGGTTCTTGTGATGTAGTACTAGTCTTAACCGACGCATCCTCATTAACTTCCATTGTACAGCCAGCATCCACATCCATGTTGGTGTCATCAGTAGGAATACCAAACGTATCCGTATCATCCATATTAAGAGTATCAAACTGGTTAGATGTAGATATCGTTGTACCACTAGAACTAGCCACATCAGGAGTCTTCTTCTTATTGCCACCAACATTCTTGGGTTCAGGAGGAGTCTGTTTGGGTTGATACTGAAACTTCTTACCCACATCAGGTTTAGTAAACCCTCCTTTACCCGGAATTGTAGAACACCTTGTTTTCCTTTCTTCCTGTTATTGACAGTCTTGAAACTATCATTAACAGGCTTAGTAGGCTGAACAGGAGGTATAACAACCTTAGGGCAGTCAGTCAGAGTATGACCAAAGATCTTACACTTGTCACAACGAGGTGGTTGCCACTCGTATTCAACCCTTATCTTCTCAATAGTCGAACCCGAACCGTAAAGTAACGGTATCTCAACAGTAAGGCTGTCCCGCAGCACCTCATCCGACTTCACTTCTAACATGCATCTAGCAAAACTACTACGGCCCCACGATTCCTTGCACATATTGCTTGTAAAAGCATCTAACATTTTGGGCGTACCAATCAGTGTGGCTAGAAGACTGAGGCCATCATCAGAAAACATTGCTAGGGGGACATCATGGAATTTAACCCAAACAGGGATGTTAGTCAAATCCTCTTTAAGAAGGTTAGTGTTCAAAGTCCATGGTTTAAGAATAATAGGAACATTTCTGATCAACCAAGGACCGTTTTCAAGCACATCATCAACACCTTTCTTCGAATTGAATTTAAAGAAGAAGAACCCCTTTGCATTCATCATTACCTTTTGCACACCAAACTTAGCCCATGCATTGCGGACATAGTAATCAACAACAGGAAAAGCAAGGCGTTGGCCAAGGAAATAACCATAGAGAGTATTCTCAAACCTCGTGTTTACCTCTTCCACTACTTTCAATGGAACTGAAAGGTCAACATCATCCTTCTTTTTGCTACATTCCAACCTCCGAAAATTAGACACGTGTTTCAGAGGTTCATTAGAAGTAGCACCCGCATAAGAAATCGACTTCACTCCAGTACCATTAGTAATAGCATCCTTAGAAGCATCAAGACCAGCAGCTGTCGAATTAGAAGTTTGCCCAATACCACTCGAACTGTGCAAATCAGAAGAGGAAGCCATATTAGCAACAATCTCACATTGAATATTATTCATGGCTTCATCAAAATTATTATGCGCATTAGATAACAAGTGCTTCACAGTTTCAACACTAGTAACCGGATCCAAGTCGTCACCATGTGATGTATCTTTCGTAAGTGGAATCGGCTCCACTTTCAGAATATCATCCATAGAACAATCAGGTGACTCATCCACGTTCAAACTAACACTACTAGGGCTCATCATTGAGGGTGAACTCAACTCACCAAAACTAGTAGCGGCCTTTTGAGAACCACCTGTCGTAGTTTGATCGGCCAAACTAGTCAGATCTTTATTAGGGGCATCGGTTGCACCCTTTGAAATCAAGAAACCCTTATTCATCATCTCTCAAAACCCACGAACAGTAATTCAATACCAACCAGCATGCAAGCAAACAGAATGAAAGAAAAAACCCTAATCGCTTAAGGTTTAGAATTAAGCACCGAGGATACTAACCAGCCCCCATGATAATCGATCCAAATAAGAGATGAATCAAGCAGATCAGACACTTATAGGATAGATAAACCGACTTTAAACAAATCAAAGATTATACCAAGGTCGGTTTTAAAAACAAAAGTCGATTACCCAAACCCTAAAAAAACGATTTACAAAATTCTGCTAGAACTTGTGAATCCAATTACGAATCCAATAGAGAAACAATTAACAATGATGTCAATCAATAACTAAATCAGAATCATGCAAGAAAACGCGAGTGATAGACAGATTTGTGAAGGATCGATTAAGAATAGGAGGGTAGGGAAAAATCGCCAAAGAGAGTCGTGTTTAGGGTTTCTGAAAATATATATATATATATATATATATATATATATATATATATATATATATATATATATATATATATATATATATATATATATATATATATATATATATATATATATCATACTTGCCACAATTTGCTTTTATGGGTAGCGAACAATTTTTTATTTTTTTTACTTTTGTCAGTATTTTTCTTTCAAATTCGTCCTTTTAAGGGTATTTTGCGAATTTTTTGGATATTTTTACCCCTCTTAACTAATAAATTTTTTTTTCCCGAAAGGCAAAAATGTTACATAATACCCTAAAACGGATGAATTTGAAAGAAAAGTACTCACGAAAGCAAAAAAATTTGTTCGCTACCACAAGAGTAAATGGTGGCAAGTATGATACTTTTTTTAATCATTTGCATCACTCACTACGAAAACTACAGTGCTTCTCGCGCCGAAGTAGCAAAACACGACGGACCTTCTTTCTTGGTTCCCACGTGGGGGACCACAACTGAGAACTCATTGCTTTGGATTGGTTGTTGCAAACCATCGTTAATTATCCAGCTTGTGTACGCGTTGGCTCCCAGGTAGACGCACATTTCGCAGAGTTTCTTGATGGAGTCAGACATGGAAACCTCAGAGAAATTTCGACGACTCAGCTCAATAGTATAGACGATCTCAATGCCAAAACCGTTAAGGACGAAGACAAGCTCAACTCCCATGTAGCAAGCTTAAAGGCATATATACAATACGACTCCATTATGCAATCATTAACACCCTATTTTCTGTAAACGACATAAATTGATATTAGTAAATGGAAAAGATTTAGCCTCCTAAAAGTGTTCCGTAACTTCTTCCTAATATATGCCACGTGCTTTTTCTTGATTGTACTGTGACATAGCGGGTCATTTTTTCCAAATAAATAAAAAGAAGCCACATGTTTTTAATTAAGAAGATAATTAGGAATGTATTTTAAGAGCCTATAACATCACTCGTTAGTAAATCAAATTAGTACACAGTTTTGATGCATGATATTTAAAATTTCTTATCCAAACTGCTTATTAATTTGTATATTTATGCGTGAAATATTTTAAAAAAGCAGCGTGGGCCTTGGAGTTGCTTATTGCAAACTTTGCATTTCAAAAAGTAACAAGCAGATAAACATTTGTAATATGCAATCCCAGACACGTAGCCCTTAAGTATATTTGTTACGATGGCACATATCTTGGTGTATTATGGATTGAAGTTTGATGTGCGCAGGAGCGGGCAGTGGATCAACTGTTGCTAGCAAACGACTATAAACAAGTGAAACAGTCGAGCCATGTCGATAGAGCATTAATGGATACTCATCCCCATGATCTTTATAGTGTCCTATTAGATGCCGACAAGCTGAGGTTGAATGTCCTCAAGGGTATCATAGACATTCTGACACCATTGCAATCTGTCGAATTTCTTATGGCAGCCAAGAAACTACACCTTTCTTTACACGAGTGGAGCAAAAGAAGGGATATAAGCATGGGAATACTCAGGTTTTTAAAACTAACATTCCCTTGTCATCTAATGGCACACCACCGAAGGCATGAATGGCTATGATTGAGGGCCATGTTCACAACACCCCAAGAACCCCGTGCGCCGGTTTATTTTTTTCTTTTATAGTTTTATTAGTGTGGCGCATGTGATGGCACGCCTACTCCATCTCGCCAAATTGATGTTTGTCGTCAATCTGGCGAGTTCGTTCTAAGCTTGCTAGTTTGAGATTGAGTTCTAGCATTGCATATTTATGGTTTCTTATGTTTACGCACAGTTGTTATTTAACAACGGTCTATAATTATTAACTTGTAACACATGCATGTGGCCGAGTGGTAAAATGTCCATTTCTTTGGTTTCCTATGTTTTTTTTTGCCGCTGATGAATCCTCGAGTACAACTTCATATATAACAGCAGGTGTTTGAATTGTTTTTTCTATACTAGTAGATTAAAACCTTGAGGCTCTCCAATTTGAAATATTGTGACAAGTGTTGCAACTTATGTTAGCTTCTTAAGCTATACGCGATTAAAAAGCCTGGTAGTGGACATGCAATTTATGTATTCATAAGTGTCAAAACAGCTTTTGATTCTTCTAGCGAATGATATATACAGGTAAAAGATGGAATTAACTAGTTTGTCAGCTGCCAAGTGCTACAATGAAAATTGGGCTGCAATCTCTATCAGGGATTGCTTATAGAGACTGGAATTAATAATTTATGTTGTGTTCTTAATTCCAATCTTTATTAGGGACAACCACATGCCTCAGCTCCTTTTCCGCAAAACCACCCCAAACATGGAAATTTTCCATTCCTTCCTGCATACCTGTTGTGTGTGTGTGTGTGTGTGTTTTGTTCGTTTTCATGCCCTTTCATGCGACACCAGTCCCTGCCATCCAAACCTCTCATACCATCCCTTTACAACATGGCACTCCGTGAAGGTGTACATTTGGAATTAAGTTGGATATATATGTAATTATGGGGCATTAGAAAGATATATATTTATATGCAATTGCCGTAATATGTATGTATGTATGTATGTATGTATGTATGTATGTATGTAATATTATTTATAATTTGGGTATGGAAGGAGTTTTGCGGAAAAGGAGGCATGTGTTTGTCCTCTCATAGAGATTGCATTGCATCAGCCTCAAATTGTTTTTGGGAAGGGCACGGTACTTCGCGTGTTTAGAAGACAAAAAGTACGCACTGCGAATGAAAAAAATGTATTATCTAAAAACAAAATTTGGATAAAATGTACATCTATTTATTGGATTAGTAACTACCGACTAACACTCCTTCGTAGTTGGAGCGGGAGATAAACGATCACTCAAACTAGTACGGAACTCCTCAAACAAAGCCGAAGGCAGTCTCTTGGTGAAAATGTCAGCATACTGGTAGTGGGAAGACATAAGAAGAACACAGACTTGTCCTTTGGCAACCATATCATGAACAAAATGATTATCAATCTCAATATGCGTAGTCTGTTAATATTGAACACGGTTAGCAGTTAAGTAAACAACACTGTCGTTATCACAATAAACAAGGCACCTATATCCTCTATGATATGTTGGATATTCGAGAAATATACACGGAGTGGCACGAGGGGCAAGTTTATGATGGGTGTGCAGGTAAGGGTAACAAAGGCATCCAAAACTGCGTAATCGGCTGTAGTTGGGTTCTTTATTAGAGAGTTTAGTGAAGGGTATTTCATTTTGTATGGTTGTGGAGGGAAGTAAGTGAAGTAAGTAAGCAGCCATGTGAAGTGCCTCAACCCAAAAAGTAGGCGGAATGTGGGCTTGAAATAACAAGGTGCCGATCATATTATTAATGGTTTGAACCATTCGTTCGGACTTACCATTTTGTTGAGAGGTTTTGGGGCAAGAAATTCTAATTTGAATTCCGTTTGTGGTGAAAAGGTTAAGAAGTTTGGGGTTATCAAACTCACCACCATGATCATATTGAAAAGCACTACTATCATACTTAAACTGATTTCTAACATAAGAACGAAAATGAACAAACTTTTGAAAGACATCAGAATTATTATGTAAAGGAAAGATCCACAAGTAATGGGAGAGATGATCAAGAGAAAGAAAATAATATCAAAAACTAGCACTAGTCAGAGGAGAAGTCTAAACACCCGAATGCACAATTTAAAAACATCGAGAAACAATAGAGTCTGAACTAGAAAATGAAAGTCTTGCATGTTTGCCAAGCTGACAAGCATGACAAACATGAGGGGATTGTCCTTATTACATGAAATGAAATTATGAGAAGCAAGAGAACGTAACACTTCCTCCCCATGGTGACCGAGTCATTTGTGACACGAGGAAGAACTGAGAGTCAACAAAGCACCCAGCTATTGAATCTGTTGTCGTCGGTGGGGCTACTTCTTCTTTCGAAATGGGAACGAGGCGACCGGAGGGAGGGTTTGGTATGGTAGTGAGACCAATAGGGAAACATAATAAATAGGGAGTATGTGAAAGATCCATTGACACACGAAGGTAGAAGTCAGGTATGTATTACATAGCATAGCTACTGAATTCGCAAAGACTCCTTCCTCTTTTAAGTTCAGTGAGGAACTCGCCTGAGGGAAAGGGACTGCGACCTTTAACTCCCAAGATATATCATATAATATAGCATGTTGCCCTGAAGAAGGATTGGAGTTATTTTCCTTCGGTCCATAAACGCAAGAATCGCGAGACGGCAGACATCGGCCGATGAGGCTAGTAGGGCCCTAGTCCTGTAACCATTTAGAAGGGGCAATGAGAATTGAAGTCACCACGAGCATAACAATCTTATTGGAACTTGAAAGAGAAGTGAATTTGTGAATGCCTAACTGAACGTTCAAGATTGGATTCAGAAGCTGAGGCGACCGGAAGGGAGGCGGGCGAAGTGAGGTCACTCCTCTGCCAAAGAATTTCATAGATATAAACGGTTCAGCTCCCTTCTAAGCCTTTAGAGGATTAGAGGAATCATCGATGAAAATAGAGATCCCCGAGTTGTCACATCTGAGGAGGATGTAGCAAGTTAAGAAATCCTTAATGCACTACATCATAAAGGACTTTTAACGAGGGAAGCATTGGCGACAACATGATGTCGTCGCTAAAGGTACAACGGGGCCCATAATTTTAAACGCTTTTTGGCTAAATATGTAACACCCATAAAATTATCGCAGCGGAAGATAGTGTCACTAGGGTATTACTTCATAGCACACAGTAGTTACAGAAAACAACTCTAAATGAGATGTTTTGAAATAAATTATCATTCGAGTTATAAATATTATATGAGTTTACAACTAGGTCCCATAAGTTTCGGACTGTACATAAGTAGTACATAATAAGGTTTAAAACTTTTTCAAATGATAATAATATGCATACTCTTCAAAATATTTTTCGTGCGCCTTCACATGCAAGCTTATGCTTTAAGGACCTGAGATAAAACATGTTTAAAAGTCAACACAATCGTTGAGTGAATTCCTAGATTTACAGTAATGGACAATAAATTTCAGAATTATAGTAATAATTGCGATGTGTACAATTATCATTCAAATAGTTATTATTGCTCTAAGCTCATGACACTCAAAACTGACTGTATATATCAAAGTGTGATATATAGAATAATAATGACGCCGTGTAGGTACTTGCCACATACCTAGTAGTTCAAATATAGTGCGTTTGGTTACCTATACGGCTAAGACAAACGGGACACAATATTCGCGCTCACACACAAGTGATTGATGGTCCATGATATGGGGGATTTTTGGCATAAAGGTACTTAGGCAATAGCAATAATACATTGGGATAATTCCAGAAATACCCCAGTTGCCTTTGTGCTATTTACATATGAGAACGAATCTTTCCTACCTCCGAAACTAGATCGGGCAACTGGGAAACTTGAACTACCCAACCATGTGTCGCCATGTGTCCGGCATTATTTTACCAAAGTAGTCCATTTGCCCAATTGTTATACCGATGTAGACCAGTTGTCCTTTGACTCATCACCTCGTAATCAGTAAAAGTCACACTTGTCAATTACTGGTTTGAGTTGCCCAATTGTACAGGGAAACTCGGTCTAGTTTCGGAAGGAAGCAGAAAAGTTTTGGTCACGAATGTGAACAGCACAAAGGTAATTGGGGTATTTCTGGAATTATCCATAATACATTCAGGATAAGCATACAATTTGCAAATAATTGTCCATAGTAAAAATAGTTTTAGCATGTATCTCCCCCAAGAAGTTTATAAAACAGTTAAATAAAAGTTGCGCTATGAACTCACCTTAGAAAAAGTAGTAGCTCGAAAATGAGTAATTCACGAAATAAAGTACGACGGTTCTGAAATGCAACCTAGTGAATATAGTTCGACATAATATACACTTGTGAAATGCAATATGTGTGAAAGTGTTTCCTAGACTTTGTATCACCATGAAATGATTGTGCTTTAGTTCTATAAGTAAAATAATTTTTTACCTCAAGTTACGTAAATATATAAGTTTCGACACCTGACAAGTGTTCCCATGTTTACTACTGCAAATGATCTCGTAGTAAAAATAGTCTCGGTTTTATGTTAAGTATTTAAAATAATACTCTTTTATAGTTTACATAAATATTTCATCTTTCTGTCATTCGTCGTCTTTTTGCTGAGTTCCGTCATTTTGTCGCGTTTTTAAAATAATAACCATTTTATCACCAATAAAGGTTTACGTTTAAGAAATGGTGTCTTTACATTTAGCCTAAATTACAAGGTTGCATAAAGGAGATGCACCTTGGTTATAAGTGAGGGGTTATACTACGAGAGGAGATGCGAATATTATGAAAAGGGAATAGGGGTGTCAAAAAAAAAAAAAAAACCAAGGAACCATACCGGTACCGTTTCAGAACCGAACCGTATATTAGAACCATGGTACGGTTCTTGGTTACTAAAATTCCAATTTTTCGGTTCTCGGGACGGTTCGGGTTGAATCCGTCCAGTTCCCGTTCTTTCCCGAAAGAACCGACTGTTTTGAAAATATGAAATTTTATAGGGTTTATTTGGGACATTATGTAAACTGTACAACCTTAAAACCTACTCATTAAGTTGTAACATAAAAATCTAAAACCCAAAAACACATAATAAAATTAAAGCCCTAATTTTTAATCCATTCAAAGATCATCATCATAATTCATCAATATGAAAGTAAGTTTATCTTGAAATCATTATTATAAATTTAAAATCATTAGTTGACATGCAATGATGCATATGAGATGGCTCAAATTGAAGAGTTACAATTGTTGGAGGCATTTTTGTGTATGTTGGTATTGTTATAGGATTATTAGCATGTCTTTTGGTAATGATCGATGACGAAAAAAATAAATTTTTTAAACAATTAGGTATTCGTGGGAATTACTGAAAATTCTCGTACCGGAATCGAGTACCGTACCGGAACCAAACTAAAGAACTTGGGACGGTACTTGGTTCCACGATTTCCTTATTTTTGGTTTTCAGTTCTTTCAGTTCCAGTTCCGATTCCGGCTCGGTCCGATTCCAGTACCATGGACACCCCCAGAGAATAATGTATTAAGGGAGGTACAACACATGCTTCTGAATAAATACAACTTACTTATTTCAAACGATATGTGATAAAGTTGATGTATTGATGTTCCCAAACAACAGTTATTCCACTTTTGGTTAAAGTTATAACTCACTTACTGCTATGTGGAAAGCGGAAACCAAGACTGTCGTTTTAAAGAATCCGAAAAAAACTCATTCATCATACCACCTTGTTTTGGGGCCATTTGTTATATTTTACTAGAATTACAACATTTGCTTCTTTCACCAAACCCATCACTTATAAAAGCTATCATCATATGAAATTAATCTAACAGACTAAACTTGCTGGCATCAACTATTAACATCAATAATTTGTAAAAATTCCCCGATATATATGATAGTAATTACTAGTAGTTCCTCCTTTCCAATATAGAAGCCATAAGTTCTTCCATGTACTGAAATGACGCGAAATTTGTTGGTAGGATATTGATGAGTGATGACCTTATATTAGTAGTCTTGAAGTAAGACATAACCCCTAAATATTCTCTCGTGTTTGGCGAATTTTGGCGAAAAAACGAATCCCTCACATAACGATTTACCTCCTACGATTCTTAAACTTTAATTCTTTATTTGTTTTAATGATCGTGGGTCGGTGTCTTTTGTTGATTCGCTTTTTGTGTTGCCAAGATTTGCTATTGTTGAAGGCAAAACTTTGATCTATCTCATTAATTCTTTATTATTGTTTTGTCAATTAGTGCATGGTTCTTTCATTCTAACTTCTAACTGATTGGTTGATATTACCTTGCTATTGATCTCACGTGGGTCGGTGTGAGGTTTAGATCGATCTGTTATTATTATAATTCCATTACTGTTCGATCTTATTATGGTGGGAGGTTAGTCTTTTGGTTCGTATTGCTATAAACCCTAATCGCTTAGATTAGGGTTTTTTTTCTCTTTTTTGGTTTCGCATGCATGCTGCTGGTTTGATTATTTTTTTGCTTTGTGTACGTGGTGGTGAGAGATGGAAAGGGGTTTTTTGAGTCCTAAGCTTGGTAAGAAGGATACTTGTGTTCCAATGGTTGATGTTGATGTTTTGGTTGATAACGAGAACAAGGGTAACGATAAGGTTGTTTTGGATGATTTGGAGCATTCGTCCTATCATGGTTCAAAACAGCCTAATGTGGAGCAATTAATTGCTAATGCGAATAAGAAGTTTGATGAAGCTATGACTAAAATTGATAGTGATATTGCTAATATGGCTTCATCTTCTGAGTTGAACAAGTCGTGTGGTATTGGGCTTCATTCTAACACTACTACTAGTGGTAATGGAGTTAAATCGGTTTCATACGTGGGTGTTGCTTCTAATGAATCCCAGAAACAACTATCTAATTTTCGGAGGTTAGAATGCAGCAAAAAGAAGGAAGATGTTGACCTTTTAGTCCCGATGCAAGTAGTGGAAGAGGTGAACATGAGGTTTGAGAATACTCTATACGGATACTTCCTTGGTCAACGTCTTGCTTTTCCTGTTGTTGATTATTATGTTCGCAATGCGTGGTCTAAGTATGGTGTACAAAAGGTTATGATGAATGCTAAGGGGTTCTTTTTCTTCAAGTTTAACTCGAAGAAAGGTGTCGATGATGTTCTTGATAATGGTCCTTGGTTGATTCGTAATGTTCCTATTATTCTTAAACCATGGACATTGAACACAAACATGCTTAAAGAGGATTTAACTAACATTCCGGTGTGGGTTAAATTCCATGATGTTCCTTTAGCTATGTTTTCGGATGACGGGCTTAGTCTTCTTGCTACTTTGATTGGGACGCCCAAAAGGTTAGATGCTTTTACCAGCCAAATGTGCAAGGAATCGTGGGGCCGTAGTAGCTTTGCTAGATGCATGATTGAAGTAAAGTCGGATGAGGTGCTTAGGGATAGCATTACTGTTGAGATACCTTTTCTTGATGGTACGGGTTCGACTATTGAGAAGATTCGGGTTGAATACGAGTGGAAACCTCCGCGCTGTGATAAATGTAAGGTTTTTGGTCATACTATTATTGGTTGTCCGAAGGTTGTTGTTCCTCCAGTTCAACCTAGTAAGCCGGTTAATGATGGTTTCACGGCTGTAAATAACAAAAAGAAAGGTAAACAAGGTGGTTCTACATATCAGGGTAAAGGAGGCTTTACTAAACCTGTTGTGGGTAAGCAATTTCATTACCAACCCAAAAAGAACCCACCTGAACCAAAGAAGGTGGATGGAAATATGAATAAGGCTTCTGATGTGGCTAGTACGAGTGGAACCAAGATCACTACTTCTAATCAGTTTGACGCTCTTAATATGGATGATACAGATGGTTTTGGTATTCCTAAGGTTGTTACTAACATGGATGTGGATGCTGGCAGTACAATGAAAGTTAATAAGGATGAGTCGGTTAAGACTGGTACTACATCACAAGTCCCTCTTGTGAGTGATATGCAAGAACCACTTTTGAGTGATTCTATGGGAACTATGGAAGTTGGTTCTACTCCTGTTGCTGAGAAAATTAGTAAGCTTGAAGAGTTACTGATCGATGGGAAAGCTATTCTTGTGGATGATGCTGGTCATCCTATTCCGTCTACCTCTGCCACTAAGAGGACTAACCCATTTTCGAAGGTGGGTGATGTTGAGGTTTCTGATACTGATGAGGATGAGGTTCTTAACCCGTTCGATGAATCAGCAAATCTTTTTGGTAGTGGTCATGAGCGTGATGATATGTATGACTATGATGATTATTCGAAGCACACTTATGATCTTCCAGGGGAATTGGATGCTATTAATGCCATGTATGGTGTTAATCTGCAAAGTCGTAGGAAGTAGTTTATCTTTTGTCAGATTCTCTACTATCATGTGAGTAATGGCTTGTTTTCTTGTTTAGAAAATAGGAAGTATCTTGTTATGTAAGCTTTTCGCCTATGTAACGGGCTGAAATATGGGATTCACCCATCTCCGTTGTACTTAAACGTTTTTTGGAGTAATATATTTACCGGGTCGTTGACCTTTTACCCAAAAAAAAATATTAGTAGTCTTGAACTTTGGATAAACTAGTCTAGTGGGATGAACTCCACTCTAAGTGGTCAACGGAAACTTATATCACGATCAATAGGAGGAAAGTAAATCGCTTAGTCCCACAAATTGGATCCTTTAGCCGTAAGCTTGAACTTGAGACCTCACTTATGCACCATGTATCGCAAACTTTATAATTTGTCTGCACATGGGAGTAATAGATATATAGGTAGCATGATTCTAGAAATCTGTGTTCCTTGGCTTTTTCCCCAACTTGTGCATTTGTTTTTTGCTCGATATATACCCACTTATTCTTCATGATGCAGCCAGAGTGTGTGTGGGGAGTCGAGAGTCGTTACTAAAGCCATTGTCAACTCCTTAATTCACATTCTTAACCATAACATGGCCAAACAACTGAAACACCAACAGTCCCAATGCTGCTATCAGAACTGGGTGGCTCAACAGCGGCTCGATCTCGATGAATTGCTCCAAGCACTCACCAACTACCCAAAAGATAACGATTTCCTCCAGCTCATAACCAAGAAAATCATCAATCACTTTGAAAACTATACCGCTGCTCGGGCCCTACTAGCCAAAAATGATGGACCTTCCTTCATTACTCCAACATGGGGAAGCACTTTTGAGAACTCGTTCCTTTGGATTGGTGGATGCAGGCCTTCGTTGAGCATCCGGCTTTTTTACGCCTTATGTGGGTCTCAGCTGAATGCGCATTTTGAAGAGTTTCTTGAAGGAGTTAGATATGGAAACTTGGGAGAAATATCAAGCTCACAGCTAAAAGGCATAGATAATCTTCATGCTAAAACAATCAAGGACGAAGACAAGCTCACCTCCCAAATGGCGACCTTACAGGCATATAAATACAAGCCCATAATGCGTCTTCGAATTCATGTCTTGTGTGGTGGACCTACATGGTCTGTAGGGTATTAGTTTAAACCGATATAAAGTAAGAAAGTAAAAAATTTGGTGTTTGGGATTTATATCCAAACAGCACATACTCCATATATTATAGTATAAGCAGCTTGCAGTTTTTTATTGCAAACTGTACGTATTTTAAAAAAGCAGTATATATAGCCGATAGACAGTTGTGATAAGCAAATCCCAAGCACCCTCTAAAAATATTGGTCATGGTGGTGTGTAGCCATTATGGATTGAAGTTTAATGTAATGTATGTATGTATGTACGCAGGAGAGGGTAGCAGATGAGCCGTTGGTGTTGCTAGCAAATGGTTGTGGACAAGTAG
This sequence comes from Artemisia argyi, assembly GCA_030686995.1. NCBI lineage: Eukaryota > Viridiplantae > Streptophyta > Magnoliopsida > Asterales > Asteraceae > Artemisia > Artemisia argyi. The sequence continues at coordinate 216,334,762 of CM060701.1, forward strand.
GGGAGTCGAGTCATGGTGAGGTTGTGGAGAGAGCAATGGACACTCATGCCCTTGATTTATATGGTGTCCTAATGGAAGCAGACAAGTTAAGGTTGAATGTCCTCAAGGGTATAATAGACATTTTGACACCATTACAAGCAGTCGAGCTACTAGTAGCTGCCAAGAAGTTGCATCTTTCGGTACATGAATGGGGCAAGAAACGAGACATCGAAATGGGAATTACGCAGCTTCTAGATACAAACATTCCCTCATCATCCAATGACCCACCACCGAAGCCATAAATAAAAGCTCCAATGGTAGGGCATGGTTACAACCCTACAACAACCCATGTGCACGAATTTTCCTTTTTCGTTTTTTTCATTAGTGTGCCGGCCTTATGTTGGTCATATGGCGAGTTGGTTTGAAACTTGCTAGCTAGAGAAGTTAGTTAAAATATGTTGATGGTGCATGCGGCCATGTGAAAAGGACGTCAGCTTTTTATTCAAATGTTTTTAAGCAGCTGTTCAAAGCTGGAGTACAAGCTTTTAAGTTTTAACTATGCTTTCGTAATAAGTAGTGAGTTTTACGTACACTTGTGTGCGTGTGTTCAAAATATTTGTATCTGGTTTCCTATGTTGCCACTGTTAATGCTTTAGCATAAATCTGTAACAGTGGGTTTGTTATAAGAAATAAAATTCAATGAATTGTTCTATCAAAACCCTTATTCGGATATATGAGATCTCATTGCTATTGCCTATTGGCATGATTTATCTTCGAGCATGGTAGGCTGGGTGGTATGGTACATTATATCATCATAGCAATCTAGTTTTCTGATGACTTTCTTTAGTCTTATATTTAGAGGTACACCTTCAGAACACATAACACTAGACTTTTAATGATTAACATAACACCAGCAAAATCCATCAGTTGCGCAATGATTAACGTTAGACGTTTAATCTTTTTGAAAGCGATTAATGCTGGTTATAATTGACGGCGACAATCTTTATGAAAATAAAAAAAATCATTCAAACAAATCTTGCGAAAACCAAGGCTTTATTATACGAAGCAACACTCATTAAAACATGTTGAAGCAAAACATTATAAACAAAGGCTCTCATAGTGGAAGCGAAAAACACCGCCGAAAGAACCTATCAACCTAGCAAAAATCCAACCCTACTGTTAAGACCTCGCGTAAAAATTGAACGTTTAGTCTCCTGTATAAATTAGATTTTACTCAAATTTTCCCGCCTAAAAAGTGCATGGATCTTTGAAGGATAAATAAGGTTGTTGTAGAAGTTTAGATGTTGTAGCGAAAGTTGAAGACGAAGTAGTTACAAAAACTTAACTAGCCGAAGTTCTAACTCGCTGGAGATACTAGTAACTCGCAGAAAAGTGCTAACTCGTAGAGGGTTGTAACTCGCAGAGCTTGTAACTCGCAATAAAGGATTCTAACTCACTAGGAAAAGTTGTAACTCGCAGAGAAATTGTAACTCGCAAGAAGGTATAACTCACTGAAGATTGTAAATCGCAAACAAGGTTCTAACTCGCTAGGAAGGTTTTAACTCGCTAAGAATGTTTAGTCATACAAGAGTTTGCCTAAAGTGAGGGTAGTTAAAGTTCCTTACTAGTTAAACTATAAGAAATTTTAGCTAACTCGCTAATTAGACTAACTCGCCAAATTGAGGATGTAACTCGCTGTAAATTACCTAACTCGAAGAAACCTTAACCTAACTCGCTAAAATTTTACCTAACTCGCTAAAATTTAACCTAACTCTCAGAAACAGAAAGATACTCGCTGAAAACCGAGAAAAAACTTACTTTTTAAGCCCAAAATTTCAACGAAATCTAAACTAAAACAACCTAATCTATCCCTTAGCTCTGATGCCAATTGTTGGTTCCCAAGTTTTATATCATTTCACACAAGTTTAAGATCTAGAGAGAGAAAGATGATAGGTTTAGAGAGAGAAAGAAATATTGTTAGAGAGAGAGAGAGAACTAGAGAGGAAATAAGAGACGTTTCTCATTCCAAGTGAACCAACACCTCTCAAATGAGAGGTTACAAGCTTATATAGTCTTACATGACATGGACTAAGGGAAGTGTGCCGTGTTTACATATCTCACTCATTCGACATTAACGTAAATACTAAGACAACTAGATGGCACACTTCTACTATCACGTAGACTATATTTTTACCAATCTAACGAGCTATTACATGATTATATTACAAGACACATTGACTCGACAATGATCGTCACTTGAAGCGTTCCCAACATTTATCCCACCCCATCTCTCTTCATTTGGAACCAAGCACAAACACCGGTCATCTAAACTTATTATCTATGAAAAAACACCATCTATCTCAGTCGATAACATCAATTGGATTAGGGATTTTGGTACTTGATTTTAGGTAATTTATACAATTTGGGTTGTGGTATGTTTGGTGCTAGTGACACTGGTGTATCCTATATCAAAAGTTGTATGTCTTCTGTTTCATTTCATATTGCTACTGAAATTATGTATGTTATGGCCATATTAGGCTAAACTCCTTTTGATTGCTTGAATATGTTAATATAATAAAGTGGTTGATGTTGTTATGATCTCATATAATTTCTTGTTTATGCTAAGAACCTGTTGTGCTTGAACTTGTTATAATTGTTTATGACTTTTTATTATATGTGCTAATTGGGATAGGTCGAAAGAACCATTTAGTTCCTTATGATTATTGAGCCTTGTTTATGAGCCTTGATCAATTAGTTGAAGGAATCCGCTTGTGTTAAGACAGGACTTGGCTTATAACATGGCTCTACCATAAGGGCTAAATGTGCCAAAGTAGAAAATTAGTGGTAAAGACAATTCTACCCCTGAAGTTTATCATAAAAATTATCTCCCTCCTACGCCAAGTCTCATCCCTCTCTCACACTAAGATCGGTGATTACAATTTCCATACCATGAAGAAAGCCTCTAATCCTGACCAATCATAAGCAATAAATCATTTCGGGAATTCACATTCCCGAGAATAAAGTAATAACCTGATGCCAAAATCTTCAGTCTCTTATCAATCACCAAAGGTCACAAATAAAATATTGCAATCTGAATATCTGTATACATCCCCAGTGGCGAAGCTTGGATTTTGTAAGTGGGGGGTCGGGATCTAAATTTTTTTTTCCTGAGGCTATATTTCAGGTATACCGAAATTTTTGGGGGGTCGAAACCGAATATACCGAAATTTTTCTACACGAAAATTATATACCCCCTACATCGCAAAAAAAATATCAGGGGGTCGGGCGCCCCCCCGGCCCCTATGAAGCTTCGCCCCTGAACATCCCCCTTACTCCTTATGCTTGACTTACCAATCTATAGCTTTCGACTCTTTCTCACACTTACTATATTGGTAAACAGTTCTATTTTGGTAAACCTTTCTACTTGGATATATATTCTGGCATTTTCTTCCACTTGTGGTCGATATATTAATCCACTTCTTCAGCGTAGGCTATTTAGAAGTTGCTATATATATAATAATGTGCACCCATATGAATTTGATCAAATAATGTTACATCACCCTTTGCCAAATATGGCTGAACAAGTGACACACCAACATTCCCAATGCTGCTATCAAAACTGGGTGGCTCAACAGTGGCTCGGTCACGATGAATTAGTCCAAGCACTCAGTAACTACCCAATCGATATCGACTACCTCAAACTCATAACAAAAAAAATCATCACTCACTATGAAAACTACAGTGCCTCTCGCTCCCAACTAGCAAAACATGACAGACCTTCATTCTTCGTTCCCACATGGGGGACCACAACTGAGAACTCATTGTTATGGATTGGTGGTTGCAAACCTTCGTTAATTATCCGGCTTGTGTACGCGTTATGTGGATCACAGTAAGATGCACATTTTGCAGAGTTTCTTGATGGAGTCAGATACAGAAACCTCAGTGAAATTTCGACGTCTCAGCTCAAAAGTATAGGCGATCTCAATGCCAAAACCGTTAAGGACGAAGACAAGTTCAACTCCCATGTAGCAAGTTTAAAGGCATATATACAATACGACTCCATTATGCAATCATTAACACCCCTGTAAACGACATAAATTTATATTAGTAAATGGAAAATATTTAGCCTCCTAAAAGTGTTCGTTAACTTCTTCCTAATTTGTGCCACGTGCTTTTTCTTGATTGTACTGTGACATAGCGGGTCATTTTTTCCAAATAAATAAAAAGAAGCCACATGTTTTTAATTAAGAAGATAATTAGGAATGTATTTTAGCAGGCTATAACTTCACTCATTAGTAAATCAAATTAGTACACAGTTTTGATGCATGATACAAAAAATTTCTTATCCAAACTGGTTATCATTTGTCAAGTAGTAGATTTGTTTATTCATACCTTGAGTGATTTACGTCGAGATGGAAATCTACGACTTTGTTGAAGCATGCTTGAGACGTCGAGAGATGTTGATGTAAGTATGCATTGATGATTTGTGTAAACAAGTAACTTGTGTATTTTACGTTATGCATTACAAGTTACATGTTTGTCATCATTAAAACCGAAGAAACCGTTTAGTTTAAATATCGTAATATTTGCACTAACAATCTCCCCCTTTTTGATGATGACAAATACGTAAACCGTGATACATAGTATAATGTAAAAGTTACCCGTTTACACTCCCTTCTCATCTTTTTGTCGAAGCAAAAAGGTAGTTGCGTCGAGCTCTCCCTTGAATTCATTCCCTACTCCCCCTTATTGCACTACTATCCTTTCTCCCCAGAAAGGCAAGCTTGCATCATCCCAGTGAAGTATTCTATCACCACTTGTGAAGATGACTCCGAGCTATGTATTCAAATACCCCCGAGCTCCCTCTATCTCAATGCTCCTCTATGGTGATTGAATCCCCTTATTTATTTACCCTAGTATCTAACGGATCCATGGATCAAATTCTTACAAAGGCTTTACCTACATCAAGGGTTAGCTTCACGCAACATAATATATAAGAGTATAGGAGCAACATTATAGGATAGAATACATATAGCAAAACATGCAATGGTTAAACTATGTGAGTGACACAGCCTAAAAGAAAGCCCAAGAAAGTTGAGCGATACAAAAAGATGAGTGTATATTGCAATTCAAAGACACTTGAGTGTCACAACCCGACCAACAACCTAAGGTGTAATTGTTCAATCAATCACAATAACAAGAACGAGATTCGTTCGTTGACTGACACACAAAATGACTTCTTCCAAGTTGTCATTGGGAAGGCAAGTTTTAACAAACCTTTTGAACGACATAATCATCTACCTAAGATGATTGGTGTTAAGGATGGTTTGTTGATAGGACATACTCTAGATGATTACTATTATGACAAGTCATGCCATAAAGTAGACTCGATAGAAGATAAAAAAAAAAATGAAAATAAGAACGATATGCACCTAGATGCGAATGGAAATGATTCCATAAGATGGGAAAGTGTTGGTTTTGACCTTTAAAGAAAGGTGGGGAAAGATGGTTTAGATTAATATATCGTTTGCACACAATGAGATGCATGATATATTTCAAAAGAGAATAAAAAAATGTGCATGTGATCCTAACATGATTGTTGGTGGAGATCTCTAACGGGGTTGAGGTAACAAAGTTCTAGATTACTAGTTTGGATGATCCTAGTTGTGTGTAGATAATTTGGTGCATGAAGAGTTTCGTGTAATTATCAGGATTGAAGGTTTTTGAACTAACTATCACTTATCCAAAGTGAGGAATAGTTTTAAAGTTTAAGTGTAATGATCGGTGGGTTGAAGGTTTTTAGACTAACTATCATTATCAAGAGTGAAGTTTAGTTATAAGGGTTGAGTATGATGATGTTAATGTGAGGTTTGAAGATGAGATGCAATATAAGCTCGCAATGATGAGGCCTTATATAGGTAAGAGTTATAGGATTCGAATAAAATTTGGTGGTAGTGTCCTATGTTGTAGTGAGGGAATCTTAGGGTGTATGTGAGTTTGCAAAATTTTGCAGGTTTGAGGTTAGGGATGCAGGGATCTAAAGGAAACAATGAAAATTAGTTAAACAGGGGAACGATATCACTAAATGTGAGAGTGTTTGTTGAAAGACTATATGAGTGTGTTTCCCCCTTAATCTATGACCATTCGGACAAGATGTATAAAAATAAAATAAAGAGGAAAACAAACGTTGACGGAAGCGATGAGTTTAGTAATGTCATGACAAGTGGTGGATAGCATACAATAAACTTCACCTTTGAAGTCACGTAGCTCTTCTCAATCATTGTGAATATTCAAAGAACATTCATATGATGAGGCATGTGATCACGTGGAGATATCCTAAGGATTAAGAAGATAAAATCTTCAAGGTTGTTAGGTTAGTGATAAAGTTCTAGTGGGGTTATCTATGTTGATCAAGAAGGGTTATCTCAACTTATCCTAGGAGATAGTAGCTTGATGTGTGAGGAAGATGAGTGGGATGTGGAAGCATTGGTAGTGTAGAGTGAAAGTTGAAAAGTATAGATAAGTTGAGAAGATAATGGATACGAAAGTAACCAAACATATGATGTGTTTAGTACCATGCGGAAGTGAGAGGGAAAAGGCTGAGGAATCAGAAGATAGATTAGTGAGACTTCTCGACACGAGGAGAGAATTTATACCTAATAAATTCTTTTTACGAGATGAACGGTAGTACTAGACGAGAAAAGATGACTTTTATATTTCTGAGGAAATATATAGGTAGTCAATAGAGCGATGTGAAGGATGACTTAATATTTCCAATGAAATAGTTAAAAAGTCCTGAGATGAGACACAAGATATGACTTCAATATTTCCAGTGGAATATTCAAATAGTCATAAGAGAGATGTAACGGATGACTTAATATTTCCAGTGAAATATTAAAAAGTCACGAGACGAGATGTAAGGGATGAATTTAATATTTCCAGTGAAATATTTAAGTGGTTATACAAGGGAAGTGAAGAATGACTCAATATTTCTAGTGAAATATTTAAAGAGTCACGAGACGAGACGCACGAGATGACTACAATATTTCTAGTGAAATATTTAAGTGGTCATAAGACACGATTTGGAAGAAAGAGAGTATCAACATACTCTTTACAAGATAGAGGGATAAATCCAACAGGATTTGACACGAGATTATTGACAGTTCGAGATGACTTTAACATTTCCAATAAAATATTTAGATAGTCATAAGACGAGATTTGGAGGAAGGAGAGTATCAACATACTCTTGGCAAGATAGGGTGATGGTTTGTTTTCTATCCTAAAGCTAATGGATAAGTTCAATCCTCATTATCTATGAGGTGAGCTTGAAGCCAAAACATGATGACAAACCTTTGGGGATAGAAGGAACTAACGGAGATGAATATACTTGGTCTTAAGGAGTGTATATTCACTTGAGGATGAAAGGAACTACTAATCACTTATGTAGTAACTCGTGAGTCCTTTGTCATCCAAAGGTTGATGTACGCTTTGGGCATTTGGATGAGCGTTTTGGCATATGTTCTTAAAAGGCTTTGAATAAGATGTTTCAGATATGACTTTTAACAATTGCGATCGCAAGTTAAAATTACTTGAATATTTCAGATGAAATATTTAAGTTGTCAAGCCTACTCTGAGTTCTACTAGGTTTGTATCTAACCTTCCCATGACAAAAGGATGTATTACTTGGAAGAAGGCGAAGTGATGACCAGGGAATTAGGACAACTTTGTGACTACTTTAACTTATAGGTTTTGACACTAGTGTATGACTATATGACTTCTAAGGGTTCATAGTGATAGGCATACCTAATTCCTAATATGTTAAAAGGACACAGTGTAGGTGCAAAATTTACAAGCAAATCATGTAAAATGAACATAAGGAATAAATGCAAATATCATGCAAAACATGATAATCATTTAGCATTTAAGAGCATGTATCGTAGATATGTATATCAAGAGATATAATATCCAAATAGCTAATCAAAGACAAAACGTTTCTAATAAACATGTATTCAATAATTAATTAATTAATTACTGAGCATTAAGAGAGCATGAAGGCATCTAATCATATCTCACAAGAACATGTTATCAATTAGAAACACATATGTAGGATGCAAGTAATCCAGGTTTGCTAAGGAGAGTCCTAAATCCTACTTGTTCATAATGCAATCCTAATGGGAGACAAAGTTCACTGATGTAAACTTTCTTTAGTCAAATGTAGGAATGAAACTTTTTCAAGTTGGAGAATGAGTATGAGACTATCACTAGTAGTGCTCAATTCAGGCTAAACACGACCATTTTTACGGGTTATACCATGAACCCAACTTCCCTCCTTGAAGCAATTCAACCGTTAGGTCAAATTAAATTTCTAGTGCGATAGGTTCTCAAGTAGTCATTCTCATGTTAGAAAAAGTCAAATTCCTATATTTGCCTATCGAAGTGTAGCAAAGATGACATTAACTTATTTTACTACTACATGGCCTAGTATGACTCTACTAGACATATTTCAAAAAACATGTACATAAAGATGACACGTCTTACACAATATCCTAACAAAGGCAAGCAAACTGTTTAATTTCGTGTTTGAGATTTAGAGATTATTTGGTTTAGATGATGCATTTTAAGATCTCTTGGATGACATCTTCTTTTGTTGATTTGTTACATGTTACTTTAACATGATTTGGTTTTCTTAGATCCAAGAGATGTTTTAATGTGATACAATGTAGAATTTACTACATCGCGAGTGTTTCAAGAATGCGCCTTAGCATATCTTGAGAGAAGAATCTAGTAAAGGTTATTTACCTCAATAGATCTTGGGAGTATTATATTTGAAACGAGACACACTGTATATTTCAACAAATATGCTTTTCTTAGAGGAGACTTATCACTCTTATAAATGCTTAGTAAAACAAGTATTCTACTGTATGACCAATTTTATTTGTTTATGCAATGACACATATTGTGTTGGGGTATTATTCAACTTCTAATATCCTATATTTGTTAACAATATGCAATGTATTCTCTTGTAACATAAGCATTCATGTGACAAACAAAATAAGATGCATAGGGTATAAGTTATTCTTTGTCAATCTTTTGATAAGAGAAATACATGTGATATTCTCAAAGATTGATGACTTACATAATAGTTAATAACATATTATGTGTGACACTTTTAATAGACATGTGATTTTGAGTGTTGAGTCATTCATTAGCAAAGTTTACATATGGTGTTTGTTTTCTTGTGTTTGGTTTTTCAGAAATGACACATTTTCTAATTGCATAGCAAAGTAAATTACTTGAATATTTCGGATGAAACATCCAAGTTGTCAATCCTACTTAGTTGTGTATTTTATGCATCTTTTAAACATATTAGTTTAATGTTTGGAACACAATCATTGGACAAGGAGACTCAATATGGCATCTTCAACACAATTGTGAGTTATGATCCGATAAATATTATTTTCGTCTTGAGATGACGTCATTATTTTCATAACAATCGAGTGTGATTGAGTATGTAGAATCGAGATAATATATTTCATCACATTTTGATGTTATCTTGAAGCTAAACAAATAATGACTTCAATTTTATGTCCATACTCGAAAACTTGTCAATTAGATTCGATAATGATATCAATCATAATTTGAATAAAGAATTGATATGTACTCGAAATCTTTCTTGACCTTCACGATCACTCTTTTTAAAAAGAAAATAAAAATTTAGGGAATGTATTCCATCTATTCTAATACTAGTAGTATGTGTGCGGTTAATGACATATTAAGTTACTACTTTGATATTGTCATTTATTTTTATTTGCGAAAAACTACTTATAGTATTAAGAATAATATTCTTAGTTTCTCAACACCTCATTAGTATAAAAATAATTATCTTAACTATTTTTATACAACATATGTAAAATACTAAATGTTTAAAACGTTTTGTATGTGTGTTAGATCAATGCAAGTTTAATACATTTTCTTTTACTTAAATACTAATGTATTATATGATCTTTTATCTTGATTAGACAACCCATGGTCATGCAAGACATGAAGATGTCATGTTTTAGAGATCATGTTACGGATTTGATGAAAGTGTTAAGTATTTTGAGGTTATATACCTTTTATACTTAAACCTTTGAAAAAATAATTGTGTAAGATAATATCTTTCGACGCACATGATTGACCAACTTAGTTTCCATTCCTAAGAAGGTTACTAAAGCATCCTAAAACTTGCAAGATGTCGAAAACACATATGCAAGAAAAGTGGTCTATACCTATATGCAATGTAAAATCAATTACGCAACTTAGTGCAAGAAGTCTAGTCTAAGTCCTATTGATGCATAAGCCGAAAAACTAATAACCGACACATAGCAACAAGGCATGAAAGACACTTATGCTAGTATATAAAATTAGCTCAACTAAGGATAACAATAAGCAAAAAATAATAACTAACAATACTAAAACTCAAAGAAAAGCAAATAGTCATTTAGCATAACACACAAAAATACTTATCATCATTTTGTGTATTAAGTATAACAATGTACACTTAGCTTGATTTTATTTGAAAACGAATTTCTGAAAATAACTCAGTTATGAGAAACAGACAAGCAGATACACGGCACCATTAAATACCCCACGGTACCATTAAATATAATGGTACCGTCCCCTATTTAGTGGTGCCGTCAACTGTTATTACAGTTCTGTCTCAGATTAATTTTCTGTTTTGGTGTAACAAAGAAACATAAAATTTAGTAAACTTGATACTGAACATGTAGAGTATGTTAAGCATCATTTCCGTGTTTAGGACTAAGAAAACATTTAAGACAATACTTTTACTACAAAACAAAGAGTTGTCCCAAACGCTCATTTCAAAACTGCATGACTTTACGACTTGTTCTAGAAGCATAACCGAACACTTACAAACTCTATTCTTTTATCGGTTCGAGAAAACCTTCAAGCTATTATGACAAAGTATACTTAATAACAAAACTTGTAAGTATTAAGCAAGCAAATGCTTTTCATATTATATCCCCCTTCATGGGTAATTTGATACATGGATCGTACTCAATTTTTGAAAATCATTTGTTTTAAAAATTTGAGCGACGTGGCTCTGATACCAATTGTGGAAACCGTAGAGGGGGAGGGGGGGTGAATACGTTTCCATTAAAAACTTAAAACTTTTGTATCAAATGACAAATCAATTTTGTTGTAATATGAAAAGTGCCAACAATGGTCATACAACAACTAGAGATAGTATGAAGTAAACTACAACACAAACACTCTCAAGTCATGACACAAGCATAATCAACATCATATAAGCAACAAACCACACAAGCATAAAAGCAATGCAAATATAAATATAAATTTGTAAATGCGAAAATAAATGTAAAGAGATAAGTAAAGAAAGCGCAAACCCAGACACAACGATTTATAGTGGTTCGGTCACGAAGCTCCTCTTCACCCTACTCCACTTCTCGAGTACCCAACTCGAGAGTTACTTCACCAATTAACAAGCTCCATTCTCGGTGGAGAAAACCATACAACGTCGCTTACATTATTTTCCGACACTAAGCTAAATGTCGAGTACTAATCTTAGCTAGTACCAATCTACCACGATCTACCCGATCCTTACAAATCACACAAGCTACAAGATCCATATGATCTACACTCGATCTACCCGATCTTCTCATGATCTACCCGATCTGCTCATGATCTACCCGATCCTTACTAATCACACAATCAACACAACTCACATGATCTACTCGATCTACCCTTGATCCACTTGATCAACACATAAGCTCACTAGCTACAAGAGATCCCCAAGTTCATAATGATCTACACTTTCAAGACCAAACAAAAGATAATGACTACTTGATGTATATCAAGATACAACAAGCTTACAACAAGTAATGCAATGTGCACTACTCAATGACTCTAACACTTTGTATCTTCTTGATAGTTTGTGTTCTTCTCTTGGACTAGAAGAGGAATAAAGGTGATCATTTGAATGGATGATTGGATCAATCAAAAACAAACTAAGACTCTCTAAATTATCAAAGAAAGTGATCTAAACAAGAAGGGATTAGACCAGAGAAAAGTGGCTAGAAAAATCAGCTTGAAAATGTAAAATGATTAGTGGTACTGTGGTACCATCCCAGACAGAGACACTCCAAATTTTGTTTTTAGTGGTGAAAGTTTATTTGGGGAGTTTGGAGCTGATTTAGTTAAAAATATAGTTGTTGGGATTTTTTAAATTAAATGATTTTCCCAAATAAAACATTTCATTATAATTCAAAAATAATTTGTAAAATATATTTTTGAAAAAATGCTTTGTCACATTGAGAATGTGAAGTTTAGAAAAATATAATACTTTGATCATTTGTCAAGTAGTAGATTTGTTTGTCCATACCTTGAGTGATTTATGTTGGGATGGAAATCTACGACTTTGTTGAATCATGGTTGAGACGTCGAAAGATGTTGATGTAAGTATGCATTTATAATTTGTGTAAACAAGTAACTTGCGTATTTTACGTTATGCATTACAAGTTACATGTTTGTCATCATTGAAACCGAAGAAGCCGTTTAGTTTAAATATCGTAATATTTGCACTAACACTATATGCTGCTATAGAATGCCTCTCTAAATCCTCCCTTCGTTCTCTGACTTGTATGGTAAAAAAAGTTGTGTCAAATGCAAAGTTTGGGGCTAGTATTTATAGGCCCTACATAGCTACGGTATAACCCTAAGAGTTGGTTACACCGTAACTAGTGTAATCCTGAAACAATCTTATCCATTAATATTGGCTACGACATAGTTGTGATGATGATTATGCCATAGCTCTTTAGGGTTTCCTCTTAGGCCATAATCTTGAAGTGTAGTTACGCTGTAATCTTGACAAAATCTTGCATCATGTAATGTTTCTTAACTACGCCATAACTCTATGAGTGGTTACGGCGTAGCCCTGATAGCTCACAAATTCTTCTAAGTCTTCGAATGATTATGACGTAACCCCTGGAGTTGGTTACGCCGTAACTCTTGATAAGTGTTGACTAGTCTATTTGAATTCCTGGCTACGGCGTAATTGAGAGTGTGAGCTACGCCGTAGCTAGCTTCAGCATACTAAGATTAGTAATATCTTCAAGTACTTTCCGATATCCGTGACTCTTTAGCTCCTATGCTCATTTGTAACTTGAAAACGAAATATAGAGAAATCAGTATATCCATATAACTAACACAAATAACGAGCATATTATGGGGAAATTGAGACTTAAATATCAAGATTATTTGATGTCATCAGCAAGCTTATGCTTTAAGGACCTGAGATAAAACATGTTAAAGAGTCAACACAATGGTTGGGTGAATTCCCAGGTTTACAGTAATGGACAATAAATTTCTGAGTTATAGTAATAATTGTGATGTGTACAATTATCATTCAAATAGCTATTACTGCTCTAGGCTCATGGCACTCAAAATTGGCTGTATGTATCAAAGTGTGATATATAGAATAATAATGGCCCCATGTAGTTAGTTGCTACATACATAGTATTTCAAATATAGTGTGTTTGGTTACCTATCCGACTAACACAAATGGGATTCGTGAATCCCGATAAGCCTATCCACAATATTCACACTCACACACAAGTGATTAATGGTCCATGATATGAGGGATTTTTGGCATAAAAGGTACTTAGGCAACAACAATAATACATTGGGATAATTCCAAAAATACCCCAGTTGCCTTTGTGCTATTTACATCCTGGATCGAAACTTTTCTGCTTCCGAAACTAGACCTGGCAACTGGGCAACTTGAAATACTCAACCATGTGTCGCCATGTGTCCGACATTATTTTACAAAAGTAGACAGTTGCCCAATTGTTATACCGATGTAGACCAATTGCCCTATGAATCATCACCTCGTAATCAGTAAAAGTCTCACTTGTTACTTACTGGTTTGAGTTGCCCAATTGTACAGGGCAACTCGGTCTAGTTTCGGAAGTAGAAAATTTTGGTCTCGAATATAAATAGCACAAAGGCAATTGAGGAATTTCTGAAATTATCCCTAATACATTCAGGTTAATCATACAATTTGCAAATAATTGTCCATACTAAAAATAGTTTTAGCATGTATGTCCCCCAATGAGTTTATAAAATAATTAAATAAAAGTTGAGGCAATGAACTCACCTTAGAACAAGTAGTAGCTCAAAAATGAGTAAATTAAGAAATAGAGTACGACGGTTCCGAAACGCAACCTAGTGAGTATAGTTCCACAAAATATACACTATATGAAAGGAAATATGTGTGAAAGTGTTTCCTACACTTTATATCACCATGACTGATTGTGCTTTAGTTTTATAAGTAAAATACTTTTTACCTCAAGTTACGTAAATATATAAGTTTTGGCGCCTGACAAGTGTTCCCGTGTTTACTACTCTAAATGATCTCGTATTAAAAATAGTCTCGTTTTTATGTTAAGTATTTAAATAACACTCTTTTATAGTTTACAGAAATATTTCAACTTTTTGTCATTCTTCGTCTTTTTGTTAAGTTCCGTCATTTTGTCAGGTTTTAAAATAATAACCATTTTATCACCAATAAAGGTTTACGTTTAAGAAATGATGTCTTTACTTTTAGCGTAAATTACAATGTTGCATAAAGGAGATGCACCTTGGTTATAAGTTAGGGGTTATACTACTAGAGGAGGTGCGAATATTATGAACAGGGAATAGGGGTGTCTAAAAAAACCGAGGAACCATACCGGTACCATTCCAGAACCATCCCGTATATTAGAACCATAGTACGGTTCTTGGTTCCTAAAATTCTAAATTTTTGATTCTCGGGACGGTTCGGGTCAAAACCATCTAGTTCCGGTTCTTTCCCTAAATAACCGGCTGTTTTGAAAATATGAAATTTTATAGGGTTTATTTGGGACATTATGTAAAGTGTACAACCTTAAAACCTACTTATTAAGCTGTAACATAAAAATCTAAAACCTAAAAACACATAATAAAATTAAAGCCCTAATTTTTAATCCATTCAAAGATCATCATCATTATTCATCAACATAAAAGTAAGTTTACCTTAAAATCATTATCATAAATTTGAAATCATTATTTAACAATGATGCATATGAGATGGCTCAAACTGAAGAGTTACAATTGTTGGAGGCATTTTTGTGTATGTTTGTATTGTTATAGGATTATTTAGAATGTTTTATATTAATGATCGACGACGAAAAACATAATTTTTTTTAAACACTTAGGTACTCGTGGTAATTACTGAAAATTCCCGTATCGGAATCGAGTACCGTACCGGAACAAACCGAAGAACTTGGGACTGTTCTTGGTTCCACATTTTCCTTTCCAATATAGAAGCCATAAGTTCTTCCATGTACTGTAATGACGAGAAATTTGTTGGTAGGATATTGATGAGTGATGACATTAGTTGTCTTGAACTTTGGATAAATTAGTCTAGTGGGATGAACTTCACTCTCAGTGGTCTACGGAAACTTATATCATGATCAATAGGAGGAAAGTAAATCGCTTAGCCCACAAATTGGATCCTTTAGCCGTAAGCTTGAACTTGAGACCTCACTTATGCACCATGTATCACAAACTTTATAATTTGTCTGCACTTGGGAGTAATAGATATATAGGTAGTATGATACTAGAAATCTGTGTTCCTTGGCTTTTCCCCCCACTTGTGCATAGGGGCGAAGCCAAAGCTTGGCTACCTGTGGCACATGCCACATATGGGTTCATCAAGTGAGTTGAATTAGAGGTATATTAGAATGGCAACCATCTTGCATTCAAATAAGAAAGAAAGAAAAGCAGCATAAAGATTAAGGAAATAAGTGAAAAAAGATCTCAAAATCATGCTTTAATGGAGTCTATATGGTTTTGTCGTTTATAGAGAAGATGAACCAGAACCCGAGGTCTTAATTTTATATTTAAAGACTTGCTTTTATTTGTTGTTATATTTTGACCCTCATAGTTTCATAAATTGTCAAATCTGCACACATATCTATATTATTCATATTATAATTATGGAGGTTTTTTTAAATGTCACATGTGGTTTTGATAAAATAAAGAGATGTTTGATGAGTGCTCAAACACTCATCATTTTTGGTCAAATCTGAACTGCAAAATATACAAAAACACTCAGAAATGCATCAAAATACTGAAAATATTTCAAAATCGTGTTTTATATGTTTTAGATGCAAAATGAGCAAAAACAAATGAAAAACGTACAAAGTTTGCAAAATTGGCAGTTTCAGTCCCCCAACTTTCATAAAATTACAAAATTAGTCCCTGGTCATTCAAAATATGGAAAATTATCACCAAAGGTCCTTTTACAATCATAAGTTGTCATATTTTGTCCTTTGGTGAAAAATGGGAAAAGTTTTGGAAATTTACAAATTCAGTCCCTAGAGTTTCAAACTTTGACAGATTTGGTCCCTGGTGGGATAATTTTGAATAAAAAATCATTTTGGGTCCTTGGGAAGTTACAAAAATCATTTTTAGTCCTTGGTGTGAAGTTTGTGGAAATTACATGTTTGGTCCCTCAAGTTTGGCAACTTGTCAAATTTGGTCCCCGGGAATTTGAAAAATGGAAAAAATGTAATTTTTATCTTTGGACTTATGAAACTTGGCAAAAGTGGACCCTTGAAACAGGTTTGGAAAAGTGACATAATCAGCCCTCAACTTTTGCAAAATTACAAAAATTGGTCCTTGTTAAATACAAACACCAAACGGACCCTTCTTGTTATTTACCAACAAATAAACAAAACCCAATCCAAACCTCACCCCTGATCCACTTCCCTAGCCCACCCCTACATCACCTTGGCCCATTTTGCTTACCCAAGCCCACTCCACCACAAATAAAAACAAACACCCCGTTTGTTTTAATATTCCCACCTCAGTCAACCCCCACCATTTGACCAACTCCACCTCCTTCCCCAACTTGTCTGCTAAACCACTTACACACTTCACCTCCCCCCTCCTCTTCTCCTACTACCCATATCCTGTCCCCCCAACTTTCCACAACCCTCCAATAAGCATTAATTGCTTTGATAGCCCTCCAAGTTACCTAACTGCCATGTGGGCCTTTTTGGCGCCAAAACAACATTTGAAGGCTGGGATCAATTCAACTAATCCAATGGTCATAAATCAATGTGGGAAAGGAAGAAAGAGACTCCAGGAACTATAAAAGCAAAGAAAAATATGAAGAAGAGAGAGCTAGCAGTAGAGTAGTTTTTTTTTAGCTTATTTGTATTTTTTTACTTAATGTAAAAGTTAATTTTTCAAGCTTTAATTTAGCTCTTTCAGTTGTATCCAGTTTAGTTTGAGTAATACAAGCTTTGTTTAAACTTTAATTTCAGTTTCATTCACAAATTAAGTTTATGCTTAATTTCCTTTAACTCTTACTTAAATCTTATGTTGTTAAAACTTGTTGGAATTTGGTCATTTGAACTCATTTAAGTCACTGAGGTACTTTCCTAAGGTTCCTAAGTTACTACCAGCTCTAATTTAGTTTTACTTAAAATATAAAAAATTACTCATAAAATAAGTAGAAAATAAAAATCAGTCCAAATGGAGATTGAAGCAGGGGAACATGGTTGCTTTTGGATTGCTCTGGTTTAAGAACTCCATGGGGAGTGAATAGGGGGTGATATTTGAGCCTTGGTACAATATACCCTAAGCTTGGTTCAATTGTAAGCCATTTGCATATATTTCTTTTTATATAATTTGTGTTAGCTGTATATGGTTTAATTATTGCTTAATCCTGCTCAATCATGTTCATTATTGGTTAGTTTAGGCATCATAGTTAGCTTCATGGTTTAGTTTGTAGGTTTACTTTGAGAAACTCATGACAGCCATCTGTTAAGGGGTGTTTGGTTCAGGTTCTCTCCCTGGGATTTAGGGAGGTTTGGTTTATGTTTGTTGCTTAGACAGGTTTCCATAGGACAAATTAGGTTAGGAGCATCATAAAATCACTAGGTCATTCAGTAGAAAGTCAAATCAAGCTTTTAACTCTTCATTTCCACCAACTGTTACACAGTAAGGATCCAATATCATCCATATTGGTTCATTAGGTGTTTAAAGAACCTTAGAGCATCTTAATATAGCTTACAACATCATTTTCAGTGTTTAGAAACCAATCAAAGTTCACTTAAGTCAAATCTCTAGTTTAATCAAAAAGTCAAAACTTAGTTTGTCCAGAAAAAACCAAAATTTCAAGGAATTCTTGTGATTTATGTGAGTTGATTTAAACATTGGAACTTGTTTATACTTGTTGTGTCCTAGCTTAACTTCATTATCCTTATGTCATTGCATTTTTACCATTTTTTCTCTGGGATCTACAGCCACCCAAAGTAGGCTGCAGGGGAAGTCACTCCCCTGCATCAGCAGCTCACCACTCCACACCACCACCTTGGTGGTGGTTTTCTGGCCACCATAGTGGTCCACAGCCCATCCACCTTGTTCCTTCCAACCCCCTCCTATCATACTACATGGTTTGACCAATAATTTGACCTAGTACTCAGTGGACCCCACTTAGATTTGGCCCTTTAGTTTGTCCCATTTTCAGTTGAGTTCCAATGATCCAAGTGCTTATTTGTGGCTTATTTGCTTATTTTGTGATCCCCTTTTGCTTTTTATGGCTCAAACATGTCCACACAATTAGTTTAGATCAGATTTCACCTTAGTGGGTCTCACTTAAGCTGGTTTTAGCTTATTTCCCTTGTTGGTCAACAAAAGTCAACTGTTGAGCATTTTACCTTCCATTGTGCTTATTTTTAACTTATAAAAAAGTTATTTTCATAAAAGTTTGTTGTTTTTAGTTTTAAAATAGATTGGTAAAAGAAAAATCAAGAAAAAACAATTTAATATTAAGTGATAGTTTCTATTTAATGCAATTTAATTTTAATTTTCATTTTCAAATTTTTATTAAGTACTTAGCTATTTTATATTTTTCTTAAATTCCTCTTATATTAAAATATTTATAATAATTTTCTCAGATTTTTATTTTATCATTTAGTATTTATTAGATTTAATATTAGTTTTATTTATAATTAATTAATATTAAGTATTAAATAGCATAATTAGTTTTTATAAAGCAAAACCTAGTTTTTATATTTTTCCTAGCTTTTATATAATGTAAAATAATTTTAGGAATTTTCTTATAATTTTTACTGTTCATTTTCTATTTTTCTTAATTTAAAATAGTTTAATTAGATAATTAATAATTAATTAGTAATTAATTAATAGAAAAACCACAAAAAGACAAAAATACTTATTTTTAATTTTAAAACTTGTTTTTAGTTATTTTATAAGTTTAGAAATTTTATTTTCATTTTTCTAGCATTAGATTAATATTATATTGTATTTAAGTAATTTAATTAAGTAATAATAGGTATTAAATAGTTTTTAATTAATAATAAATAATTAAATAGTGTAAAAATTAATTTTCTTTTTCTAAAAATTTTCTTTTATCTTTTAGTTTGTAAAAAAGTCATTTTCACCCCCTGGGTGTTTTCAGATTTCACTTTTCACGTTTTATTTTGTACGTTTACGTTATTTAAAACGTAAACGTACACGTTTTAGGTTTTAAACGTTTCTGGTTTTCCTAACTTTCCCGTCTTATTCATATAGCTTGTTTAAGCTATTTCTTCGTATATTCCTTAGTTTAATCACTCACAAAACCCCTTTCCATCCAAATTCACCCGATCACGAAACCGTTTTATAACCATCCACACCTCGTCGGGACATAACGACCCAGGGAAACACTATATTCCGCGGAGCATTGAGCCTTAGGAGTTTGACTTGCTTGACCACATCCGTGGTTGAATTTAGTTGACTACTTTTGCCTCAATCAATGTTGTAACTATTTATGCTTACAAAAACTCGATAATTCTTTAAGAAAAAGTAAAGACGTATTAAATTTTAAATAAGAGAAATAGAAGTTAGTCATGAATTTAAGTATTATGTAATCGTTAAAATCAACTTTAAGTGGCCTAGTGTGATAATGTACTTATTTAAATATGAATTGGACTTTGATACCGGTTAAATTCGACCAAAAGTTTGAATAATGTTATATGTCAAATTGAAGATGATAAAGTTTTATAATAGGATATTGATTAGTGATGACATTAGCAACAAACGATTTAATCATGAATTCTAATAAGCCAAAAATAACTGAAGAAGTTGATGTAAGAACTTTAAATACTTATTATTTGATACATAACATTTATTTTTCCATTTCATTAGTGCACTCGTGTTAAATTAGTCCTTACCAACTAGAGTATCGCGCACCAAACTGGATCTCTCTGGAGAAAACCCTAACAACCCTAACCTTCCAATCGATTCTCCTTATTCTGCTTGATCTCGTTATTCCTTGCATACTACTGAGTTTGGTGTTGATCTAACACTCTTATCAACAGGTTCTACTGGGATTTATGCTTGGTTTCTTAAGGATTGAGTGAATTACTTGAATCATTTTTTTAGGGTTTTATTATTATCGTTTTTTTCACACCGACTTACGGATTATTTGATTCGTTCTTGTTACTAAGTCGGTTCTAATCCTTTAATTGAATCGTTATTATATTTTATTGATTGGATTAACATGGACGTGGGTTAGATTTTTTGGGTTTCATGCATAAAACGCTAAGCAATTAGGGTTTACTCTTTTGTTTTGGCTGTGCACTTTGCTGGTACACTCGTATCTAATTAGTTTGGTTTGTTTACTGGTGGTGAGAGATGAATAAGGGGTTTTTTGAGTCCTAAGAGTGTTAGTAAGGATTCGGTTAGTAAGAAGAATGCTCCTGGGCAGCATCTTGTTAATGATTCGCATACTATTAAGTCTGGGTTGAAGGTGATTGAAGCTGAGAACGCCGATGTTTTTCAGCCTAGTGTTTTGATTAACCCTAATGGGGTTGCTGGTAACGTGAGCTCTCTTGATCCTCATGCAACTAATTCTTTGAATGCTCATGTTTATACTTGTAATAGTGATGTTCGTGAACATGTTCCTGAACGAGTGAAGACGGTTTCACTTGAGGCTGTGACGAGTTCGCTTGATGATAAGATCCGTGACATGGAACGGAAAATTGTTGAAAGTAAGCTTGTGTTCGTGGATGATGATGGGGTTCCATTACCTCTGAATGATGGGGTTCCTGTCATTAGTACTGCTGCTAATGTTGATGTTAATGTTAATGATATGGTGAATGAACCTCAAGTGGCGACGAAGTCTACTAATGAACCTGTGGTTGCTCCTAATGTTGAACAATTATTGTTAAGTGCCTGTAAGAATTTCGATGCTACTATGAATCAAGTTCAACGGGAGATTGCTGCTACTAAGGGTACTAATTCGGATTCTAACACTTTGGATGGT
The DNA here is from genome assembly GCA_030686995.1 of Artemisia argyi. Taxonomy (NCBI): domain Eukaryota; kingdom Viridiplantae; phylum Streptophyta; class Magnoliopsida; order Asterales; family Asteraceae; genus Artemisia; species Artemisia argyi. The sequence goes on from CM060701.1 coordinate 216,356,120, forward strand.
GTGGATCAGCCTTCTAATAAGAGTGGTACGGGAGTGAAGTCGGTCTCTTATGCGGGTGCTACTTCTAACGATCCTAAGAAATATGTGTCTAATTTTTGGAGGTTGGAATGCAGCAACAAGAAGACCGAAGTTGATCTTTGTGTCCCGATTAAAGTAGTGGAAGAGGTAAATCCTAGATTTGAGAACACTCTTTATGGGTATTTTCTTGGTCAACGCCTTGCTTTTCTTGTTGTTGATTACTATGTACGCAATGCGTGGGCTAAGTATGGTATACAAAAGGTGATGATGAATGCAAAGGGGTTCTTTTTCTTTAAATTCAATTCGAGTAAAGGTGTTGATGATGTTCTTGATAATGGTCCTTGGTTGATTAGAAATGTTCCTATTATTCGCAAACCATGGACTTTGAACACTAACCTACTTAAAGAGGATTTGACTAACATCCCGGTATGGGTTAAATTCCATGATGTGCCTCTTGCTATGTTTTCTGATGATGGTCTCAGTCTTCTTGCCACATTGATTGGTACGCCCATAAGGTTAGACGCTTATACTAGCCAAATGTGCAAGGAATCATGGGGCCGTAGTAGTTTTGCTAGATGCATGATTGAAGTGAAGTCGGATGAGGTGCTTAGGGATAGCCTCACTGTTGAGATACCTTTACTTGATGGTTCGGGGTCTACTATTGAGAAGATTCGGGTTGAATACGAGTGAAAACCACCGCGTTGTGATAAGTGTAAGATTTTTGGTCATACTCTTATTGATTGTCCTAAAGTTGTGGTACCTCCTACCCAGCCTACTATGACTGTTAATGATGGTTTCAAGACTGTTAATAATAAGAAGAAAGGGAAACTAGGTGGTTCTAATATTCCGGGTCAAGGAGGGGTTCCTAAACCTGCTGTGGGTAAGAAGTTTCAGTATCGACCCAAAAAGACTCCTCCTGAACCTATGCAGGTGGATGACAATAAGATGAATACTCCTGATGTGGCTAGTTCGAGTGGGACGAAAATCTCTACATCTAACCGGTTTGATGCTCTTAATATGGAAGATACAGATGCTTTAGGCATTCCTACAAATAAAACCAACATGGAGGGGGATTCTGGTCGTACAATGGAAGTCAATGAAGATGAGTCTACTAAGACAAGTAATGTTTCACAAGAACCTTTTGTGAGCAATTTGAAAAAGAAGGAGTCGGTTATGGCTCCCAAAACTATTGATTCTTGTACTCCGCCCGCCTCTTCTACTAAGAGAGTTAACCCTTTCTCTAAGGTGGGAGAGATTGAGGTTTCTGAGTCTGAAGATGAGTTGGTTTCTAACCCATTTGACGAGTCTGCTAATCTATTCGGTGGTGGCCAAGAGTTTGAAGATGATTATGATGACTATGACTATGATGACTATATATGCAAAACAGGTTTACGATCTTTCAGGGAATTTGGATGCTTTTAATGCCATGTATGGCACCAAGCTCCAAGGCTTTAGGAAGTAATTTTATTTTGTTTTGTCTTATGTTATCATTTGATTAGTGTTTGTTTTCTTTTAGAAAATAGGAAGTATCTTGTTCTTTAAGTTGTTTGCCTATGTAACGGGGCTGAGATATGGGATTTCACCCATATCCTTTGTACTTAAACATTTTGGTTTATATATTTACCAAGGTGCAGGATTACTCCCCTTTACCCAAAAAAAATAAATTAGTCCTTACCCAACCCGACATATTGACTATCGGATTGACTTGAAAATTTCATCGACACGACTAGACCAAAGAACCACCTTAGTCTTATGGCCGGGGAATTTTTTTTTGTGCCACACATGTTTAATATTCCTGGATCCGCCACTGCTTGTGCATTTGTTTTTTGTTCGATATATACCCACTTATCCTTCGTGATGCAGCCAGAGTGTGTGTGGGGAGTCGAGAGTCGTTACTAAAGCCCATAACATGGCCAAACAACTGAAACACCAACAGTCTCAATGCTGCTATCAGAACTAGGTAGCTTAACAGCGGCTCGATCTCGATGAATTGCTCCAAGCAAACACCAACTACCCAAAAGATAACGATTTCCTCCAGCTCATAACCAATAAAATCATCGATCGCTGTGAAAACTACAACTCATAACTAGCCAAACATGATGGACCTTCCTTCATTATTCCAACATGGGGAAGCATCTTTGAGAACCCGTTCCTTTGTATATGTGGATGCAGGCCTTCGTTGAGTATCCGACTTGTTTACGCCTTGTGGGGGTCCCAGCTAAATATGCATTTTTAGCAGAATTTTGTTTGAAGGAGTTAGACATGGAAACTTACAGCTAAATACTGTAGTTTAAACCAATACTCCCTCCGTCCCATATTAAGTGTTCACAATGGAATCTTTAGATATTTCAAATTAAGTGTCCACTTGTACCTTTCAACCAAAATGTCCACCCTGGCAGTGTGGGTCCCACATGTCCCCGCCCAAAAACCAAACTGTCCCCGCCGAAAGGTAACAGCGAGGAGGTTTTTGCGGGGAACTTTCGGCGGGGACATGTCCCCGCGGAAAGTGTTTGGCGGGGAGACGTCCCCGCAGAAAGGGACAGTTTTGTCCCCGCCGAAAGTGGTCACTATTGTAGTGATAAGATGAGACTTTAGTGGGTAAAAATAATATTTGATTGGTGGAGAGTTTAATTAATTAGTGGAATCTCTTAAAACTTTGTGCATTGTGAAAATAGACACTTAATATAGGACGGAGGGAGTATAACGTAAGAAAGTAAAATAATTGGTGTAGGGATTTTCTTATCCAAACTATGAGTGAAAAAAGTTGTCCGGTATAAGCAGCTTGCTGTTGTTTATTGCAAACTGTGTATTTTAATAAGCAATATATATAGCCGATCTAGACAGTTGAGATAAGCAAATCCCAAACACCCTCTAAAAATACCGGTCATGGTGGTTTGTAGCCATTATGGATTGGAGTTTAATGTAATGTAGGTATGTATGTACGCAGGAGAGGGTAGCAGATGAGCCATTGATGCTGCTAGCAAATGGTTGTAAACAAGTAGGGGAGTCTAGTGATGGTGAGGTTGTGGAGAGAGCAATGGACACTCATGCCCTTGATTTATATGGTGTCTTAATGGAAGCAGACAAGATAAGGTTGGATGTCCTGAAGGGTATAATAAACATTGTGACACCATTACAAGCAGTTGAGCTACTAGTAGCTGCCAAGAAGTTGCATCTTTCGCTACATGAATGGGGCAAGAGAAGAGACATCCAAATGGGAATTACGCAGCTTCTAAATACAAACATTCCCTCATCATCCAATGACCCACCACCGAGGCCATAAATAATGGCTCCGATAATGGGCCATGGTCACAACCCTGCAACAACCCATGTGCACGAATTTTCCGTTTTCGTTTTCTTTCATTGGTGTGGCGCCTATAGTATAATGGTGTGCCGTCCTTATATATGTTGGTCATATGACAAGTTGGTTTGAAACTTGCTAGCTAGAGAAATTAGTTAAAATAAGTTGATGGTGCATGCATGTGGCCATGTGTAAAGGACGTCAGTTTTTTGTTCTTAATGTTTTTAAGCAGCTGTTCAAAGCTTGAGTACAAGCTTTTAACTATGATTCCATAATAAGTAGTGAGTTTTATATACGCTTGTGCGCGTGTCAAAATTTTTTTATCTGGTTTCTTGTGTTGCCGCTGTTAATGCTTTAGCACACATTTATAACAGTGGGTTTGTTATAAATAAGATTCAAGGAATTGTTCTATCAAAACCTTGATACGGATTTGTGAGATCTCATTGCTATTGCCTATTGGCACGATTCATCTTCGAGCATGGTAGACTGGATGGTATGGTACATTAAATCATCATAGCAATCAACTTTTCTGATGACTTTCTTTAGTCTTATATTTGGATGTGCGCTACATAGGGCTGTAAACGAACTGAACCTTCAGTGAACATTTCCTGAACCGTTCGGTAAAAAGTTCGTTTATGTTCGTTCGTATATTAAATGAACGAACATGAACAAAAGTCTCGTTCATTTATTTATGTTCGTGAACGTCCGATTAGGCGTTCGTTAAAGTTCGTTTACATTTATTTATCTATTTATGTTCATATATCATATCTTTTACTTTTATAATTTTAAAAATTGGTTTGTTTAAACAAAGCAACACTTATAAAACAATATATTGTGAAGAATTCAATAAAGTTTATGTTTGTTTGTCTATTTTCATTTATATTCAATCGTTTATGTTCGTTTAGCGTTCGTTTAGTGTCTTAATGAACGAACATAAACGAACATGAATAATTCATTTTTGTAATAAACGAACATGAACAAGAAAATTCGTCCGCTTAAGCGTCCGTGTCCGTTTATTTGTCTGGTTAAAATTAAATGAACGAACATGAACAGGGCTCCGTTCGTGTTCGTCCAGTTCGTTTACAACCCTAGCGCTACACCTTCAAAACACATAACGTGCACTAGAATTTTAATGGTTAACATAACACCTGCAAAATCCGTCGCAAAATGATTAACATCAGACGTTTAATCTTTTGAAAGTGATTAATGCCGGTAATAATTGACGGGGACGATCTATATCAAAATAAAAAAATCACATAAAAAATCTTGCAAAAACCAAGGCTTTATTATACGAAGCAACACTCATTAAAACATGGTGAAGCGAAACACTATAAATAAAGGCTCTCAAAGTGGAAGCGAAAAACACCACTGATAGAACCTAGCAAAAATCCAACCCTAGCTACTCGTAATCGATCATGAGTAGAGACACTATTAAAACCTCTCTATAGGAGCCAAGTAACCAACCACATTCTCTAGTTCTATCACCGATAAAAAAATATATATACATAAAAAATTAAAAGTAAATAAAAATCCATAACAATGAAAGCCGTATGAATTTGGAGAAATATATTGATCACTACAAGAATCAAGACTTTTAGCCACGATCAACATGAATAAAAGTAACAAACTCGTGGCTAAAAGGTTCTAGCTACGACAAATCATGGCTAAAAGTTCATCACTAAAGATCCGTAGCTAAGGTTCTTTACCGACGACTCTGACAGACTCTTAGCCACAATGACTTTAGCTATGAAAAGCCGTTGCTAAAGATGTAATATCAAAATAATATTATGCACTTCACGACGACATGCATTGAGCAAGCGTTCAAAGTATATATATCAACGATACATATAAAAAAAGAAGTATAATTTGTAAACATCATCTTAGTAAACAAGTGTTATCACATCCGATACTATTAAGAAAGTGTCTATTTAATCTCGATTATCATTAACCCGGCTTACATGATCTTCAGGTATAATCTAGGTTATCAATTCCCACTCAACCACCCTTAGGTATTATAAAATATCACAATTTCAAAGTGTGTACACCATTATATTGTACATAGATCGTAGATATAATCGCAGTTATCGTTAATTTTATGATGAATGTGATGAATCCAAATTAAAATTTGTTCGTAACTTTCATTGGACTAATCCATTTATAATATTAATAAAATTAAAAAAATAATTAAATTTAGTTTTGCGTATACAACTATGGTGTTTTATATTTAAGGAAATTGATTAAAGTTATATATATAACAAATCTTGTAAACCCTTTCGCTAGAGCAATTTGAATAGCTCAAAGAATTGCTTTTGTCTCTGCTTCAACAACCGACACCGTAAAGTTGTCTCGTCTGATTCAAAGCCTCTCAGTTTCAGCCACTGACATCGTAAGCTTGATTTGTTTGATTCAAAGCTTTTCGCGTTAATTGTGAGATTCAGATGATACCAAAGATCGAAATATAGCATCTCCTATTCAAAATTTTGATGGCTCGATCCGTTATACCCCATGCATGCAGTTTAATATCTTCAATATAAGTGCTTTATTTCTTAAGGATATATTTTTTAAGTTTTTTTAAAGCTTAAATCTAATTGACTTATAAAGCTGAGAAAACAATTGAAGAATCTAAAATTCAAAACAAATTTATTTAAATTCTGAAAAAGGCAGGTCTATTTGTTATTAATAGTTGGGGACAGAAAACATGACCAAATTTTGGAGATCAGGTGCGTTTTTGAAAATTTAAATTTTTTAACAAAAACTAACACTACGCCGTAAAATTTTATATTGTCCTCGGCCCCCCTGAGACTCACCTTGATTTCTTTACTTACCTTGATTCCTTTACTACAAATTGTAAAATAATACTAATATGCAAGTTTAGTCATGAGTTTAAATTATTCCTTTAGGCTACTCTCAATGGTCTGTCAGTTAAGAAACCGACTACACTACACCTATTTTTGGTTCTTGTGATGGCTGATATATGCATGCATGTGGATATACCATATCGTTCATTCCAGCTAAACATTTTATAAAGACAAAACTAAAAATGGCCGGTGGCAAAGGTGGCGGAGGTGGAGGTGGCGGCAAAAGTGGTGGAGGAGGTGGCGGAGAAGGTGGTGGTGGAGGTGTAAGCAAAGGAGGTGGTAGTGGTGGAGGTGGAAAAGGAGGTGGCGCCTCAGCTAAAGGTGGAGGTGGCGGTGGCAAGACCGGCGGAGGATCGGATTCTATGAAGGCACCGGGTGGTGGTGGTTCTTATATTTCAAGATCTGGTTTCGAGAGCGACCCGAAAGGCTATTTTGATGGTCTTCACGGTGCTTCAAAGGGTTGATGAGCCAGTTTTTGTAATGAACAATGAGGGGCTAAGAATGTTAATACTTATGTAATTATCCTATCATGTAATTAAATAAAATTATGTGGTAGTATCCGTTCTTATCCTATTATATATGTAATTAAATAAAATTATGTGGTAATCTAATTCTATTTTCTATGTTAATTGCAAGTGTATTTTGCTAATTGTTTTTCTAATGATAATTCATTAAAAACAGTTGACCAAAACACTCGACTATATGAAAGATCACGATGAAGTCGTCCAAGCATATTTTGGATTGAGATCCATCCGGTCCATAAGAATGTCGACTTTTAAGCCTTCGAACAATCTAAGAATTAGAAAGGACTTAAGTTTATCCTTAGCAAATCTGCGTGAATAATTTATTTACAAGGTCGTAGAAACATATTTTTTGTTAAATACACGTTGGATAAATGTTTCGTAAACATGATGCTGTGGCAGCAACCAAATTAGGAATTTAGGAGGGAAAAGGACCTGTGTTGGATAATTATGGCAATTCGATTTCTTACGATCGATTTCAGTTACAAAAATTTAAGTCAATAAAATTTCGAACTACGGTTGTTGATCCTTTTATGTTCACAAGAAACTTCGGACATTGAAAGCTTATAGTTTTCTCGCATGTACATATGAACGAGGTAAGCTCAAAAAGCAACAATAACGAACACAACCAACAATTGTCTAACTTCTCGAGTGGCAACTGCTACTATGGTAATCGAGCTGACTGCAAGCAGATAATATAAATGATGTGGCATCCACCTAATGCGACACGCAGCTTAATTTCTTCCACGTGTAAACAACCCACATAGCATAAAAAGAGTGCCAACACGTGTAACAACTAACCCACATAGCATGGGAGAAAGTTCTTCTACGTGTAACAACCTGGCTACTTAGAATGCTAGGTGTATCAAGCAACAAATAAAATTTATAGATGTATTATCTCGGCATCACCTCAACAACTTTCCAATAATATATCACTAACTAAACATTATCTTTAACGATCAAACCAATAACACTTATTGGTGCATGTGATCTCACAAAAACCCTCAGAAAAAATGCTCCACTCACTCCCAAAAAAATGCAATAACACTCCGTTGATGCACAAATGAAGGGACGAATAACACGTTGAGCTGGTGTACAAATAACACTGGGTTCGTTTGGTAGAACGGAATGAAATGTCGAATGAATGGAATGACCGACGTAATGGAATAAACAGTGTAATGTAATGATTCATTACATTTATTAATCATGTTTGGTTTGTATGATAAGATGTAATAGAATCATAATAAAAAGACTAAAATGTCCATTATTGATAAGTAGTTTAATTAATATGGTTAGATAATGATTGAGTTTTATGTAATTTTGATTCCATTACGGTCGTAATGAAAAATAAGCATGAGGCCCCTAATGAATGATTTTGGTGTAATGGATCATTCCTTGTAATGAATTATTACATTACATAAATGTAAATAAACAACATTTCTTTATTCCTTCGTAATAATCTTTTTCATTCCTCCTTTAATACAACATACCAAACGCTACGTTATTGTGTGTTAATAGTTGTTTTTGTTGCAAATGGTGTGCCCAATAACAACCAAACCATGCGCTCTGGACTAGCAATATTGACGCATATTTAACGTGTGAGTTGTAGCATCTTAGAGCCACATTAGCACTTTTTAAATTGACACACAAACCTGCCGATAATAATATATTTTTCAGTCACTTTTCTTTTAATTAACACAATAATTAAAAACAATACATTTATTAATAAGAAATAACATTACAATTAAGAATATAAAGGTACATTACATTTATTTAAAAAACGATTACATTAACGTCGACGGTAGGTAGGCGAGGTTCCAAATGTGTTCGATCAGAGCATTTCGAAGTTGATACTGCAACTGAGCATCGCGTAATTCCTTGTCCAAACGCATTTGTATATTGCCCTTTTCCATCAATAAACGTCGCGAAATATTAACCAAGCTAGCCATATAGTCTTCCTCAAGTGGACTTATTGTGCGGCCGTTGTTAATGCCCATATGTTTATACAACATATATAATTTAAGAAAATAAACATGATACTTCCACTAGCTTTTAGGATTACTTAAGAGTTATCTTAGTTCTAATTAAAAATCAAAACATAGATTTAATAATTAAACACAAGAGTCATCTCATAGATGTATGCATTGATCCATATTTGGATTCCTGTATTCTGTACACTTACAAAGATTATATGAATTTATAAAAATCTTTTGATTACCTACTGTCCTCGCAAAGATAATCTTCAAGAAAGAGGTTTTGATATTTCAGTGTTATATTTCATATTAATGAAAACAAGTATGACAATTAATCATCTTTATATATTTTATGTGCGTAAAAATGAATATTTAATCACAGTCAATTGCTTGAGTATGATTAATAATCTTATCAAAAAGCATGCATTAAATATATGTGTACAATATTGTCCTTATTAGCTCAACATAAGAATCAAACCACTTGGGTTTTTTTCTTATTGAAGAACCTCACATTTATTCTACTGTTTAACTGTTTGGTTTAAGATAAATCAAGTTTCCAAAAATTTATTATCTTTATGGACAACATCTTAACATTCATAGTATGAGTAAATTACCGAATTAAGATTCAACAATGCATCTTTATGATTAACAAGTTCACAATGATCCTGTGACTCATTTCCTCAGCATCGATATGTAATATATCAGTCAAGTGTTTGAGGTATCATTGTGGATCTATGAATGATAATTACATCATTTAAGACTTACATATTTATCCTCATTATGACATTCACTAGTGTATTTAGAAGATTATGTATTTTGTAATTGTATCTTTTCAAGATCAAAAAATGCTCCCATTTGCTGTGTATGTAGAGACTATTTTATAATTACTTAGCATGTAGAGTAACAATAAATTGTTCTCTTTTTGGAACATCACAAAATACATTGACAATTCTTGACTCTAGTTTGTTAATAACATGCTTCATAAGAAGTTTAACAAATTCATAACTTCATTTTTAAGACTAATGTGAGTAATCACATTCCATATTTATGATGGTGTTTATTAACCTTCTAGGTTGGACTTTTATTGAATATATACAAGACATACTCAATTTTGTAACCTTGATAGCTTTTGGATGAAAAGGAGTTAAACTTATATTGAATCAAACGATACCAAAAGAGTTTGATGTTCCTAATTGATACCATAAAATTTTGGTAGTCCAAGAAGAGTGATATTTTAGGACAATCCAACAATATGTTAAATGAACTTATACTTTTCGACTCACCTATTTACCAACTAAGTTAAACTGAATGGTATAATAGAATTCTCAATCCAATCATGCTTTATAACATAAGTCTTGGATCAAATCTACAACTTCATGTGTATGTCGTAACAGGAAGATATAAACATTTATTATCTTACTATACATTATAAATCTTGATTAACTCAAGGACTTTATGTACATGTCTCAAGAAGACATAACAAGATAACGTCTTAATTTATATTATAAGTCTTGCAAAAATTAAAAGACTTCAGGTTTGTGGCTTTACAAGAGGCATAAACAGGTTTAACTAAAGTAATTATGAACTCCTACTCTTGGTCTTCAATAGTAATTTCAAGTTAATTGAATACTCCATTTATTTATGACATTCTAAGAATACATAAACATTTAGGTTGAAGTAGTCTTTATTATTATAACACATGTTCTAAATATGACAACAAACATTTTATGGGTAGAAGTCATAGTAGAACATTAGTCTCTTACCTTGCGGTCAAGAGAATCCTTTAATCATATTGCTATGTGTTGTACCTTGTACGGAATAAAGATTTCTCCCACTTACATGGAACAAAATCATGTAGCAGACAAACAATAAGACACACATTTGTTTATGTGAACAATATGATTGTATTATAGATATTAGTATTACAAGTAGATGTAGAACCACATTGTTTATTAAGGAATCGAAAACGACTATCCTTTAAAACATGAGTATCTATAGTTGGAAAGTAATTTATTATCTCGAGACAATCTAGAAATAATCTAGGTTACTAACAAGATAAAAAAATAATAACAATAAAACTTGTAGCTCCCAATGATTAAACAATATTATACGAATGTCTTTTTCACCAGTAAAACACAATTCTCTCACCGGATTTGACAATATTGTAAGTGTTACATAACGAATGAAAACAAATAGCGAGTTATTTACTTTCCGACTCAACATAGCTCTACCAGGAGGGCTTAAAGTGCCAAAGTAGCAAATTAGTGGGAAAAGACAATTCTACCCTTGAAGCTTATCAATAAAATTATCTCCCTCCTATGCCACATCTCTTCCCACTCTCACACTAAGATAAGTGATTACAATTTGAGAAATGTTAGGGCCAAAAAAAAAAAAATAAAATAATAACAAACATACAAACTAATATGGCAGAGACTGATTGATTCAATAAGAGAAATGAGAGAGAAACTGTTACACAGCACACCAATAAAACACTGATACGTCAGCTTGCGAATGTTTTTGTAAAAGTTTTTTTTACACGTCTAGCATACCTCTTACAATTTCCATACCATGAAGAAAGCCTAAGCAATAAATTTGTTGGGAATTATAGATTTGAAGATTTGAAGATTACAAAACCTACAAGCAAAGAATGAAGAAAGAAGAAACAATGAGGACCTAATATATAATAGTTAGCTTTCGTAGGAAGCTAGGGTTTGTAACCTCCCTCTATTATATAAAGAGGGTAGGCATCTAGATTACAGATCATTCATTCATAGCTAGTCTCTCCAATGACAGTCTAGAAACGCATAGAGCGTTAGTAGTAGTTTAGTAGTTGTAATAGTTTTTATATTTATAATAAAGAAAACCTTGAAGTAACTTTGATTCTTATGTTCTTATGTTCTTATTCCGCTGTGCAAATCATTGTTACTATATCCTAGATGGGCTTTGATGAGTGTCTAAATACTCATCATTTTATACTAATCTGAGCTGCCAAAACATACAAAAACACTCAAATATGCATCAAAATACTTAAAATATCTTAGAAGTATTTTTTATATGTTTCAAATGCAAAAATATGCAAAAACAGATGAAAAACGTACAAAGTTTGCATAATTGGCAGTTTCAGTCCCTCAAGTTTCATAAATTGGCAAAACTAGTCCCTGGTTATTCTAAAAACATGAAAAAGTCACCAAAGGTCCTTTTTAATCATAAAGTTACATATTTAGTCCTTTGGTGCAAAGTTTCATAAAATTACAAGTTTAGTCCCTCAACTTTGGAAATTGACATAAATGGTCCCTGGGATGTAAAAACTTTGAGAAATTCAATTTTGGTCCTTGTACTAATAATCTTTTGCAGGAATGGTCCTTGGTGTGAAGTTTGGTGGAATTACATAATCAGTCCCTGAAGTTTGGTGAATTGGCAAAAATAGTCCCCGGATATTTAAAAAATGAAATATATCAAAAATACCCGTGTACTATTCAATATTGGCAATTATGGTCCTTTGAACTACTTTGGGAAAGTAACATAATCAGACCCTCAACTTTGCTATAATTACAAATTTGGTCCTTGTGATTTGTTACTAAAAAAACCAACCGGACCTTATTTTATTATAATACCCAAAACCAAATCCAAACTAAACCCAAACAACCATACCAGCCCACCCCTGATCCATACCCTTTTCCAGCCCAATCCCAAGCCCAGTCCAACCCCACTTAAATAATACCGGGTCAAACTACCCAGTCAAACACCACCACTCCCAAACCACTTTCCCTCCCAAACCACCACTTCCACCGCTGCTACCAAAACCACCCTCCACCTGTCCACAACTTGCTCCCCACTCATTCCACCTCACCCTCCACCTCACACATGCTCCCAAAACCCCTTAATTGCCTCAAAACCTTCACCACGCAATCCACAGTTGTCCCTTGGACTTTTGGCGCCAAAAAGCTTTTTAAACGGCCATGATCAATCAGACTAAATCAATGGCTGGGGAATGGTGGGAAATGTCAAGGTGGGTCCCACAAACTCAGAGATTATCTATAAAGAGGAAAAGAAGCAGAAGATGAAGAGTATTAGTTTAGTTTTAGCTTAATTTAATCGTAGGTAGTGTAGAATAATTTCTAGTTGTTACTTTCAGTCTCAAACACTTGTTCTCAGTTAGTTTCATGTATTTCACTCTTTAATTCAAGTTAATTTCAAGTTTCAAGTGCTATCTCAGTTTATGCAAATTTGCTCTTATTTCAAAAATCATCAATTGTCCAATTGTTGTTTCTAGTTGTTACTCTGGTTATGTAAAGTTAACTTAAGCTTTGACAAAGCTTAATTAAGCTCTTATATACCTTGAATGTCTGTTTAGCTTACAAAAGAAGAAAATACCAAAGAAATCAATAAAATAGAAAATAAATTAGAAATTAGTGAAAAAGAAGAAATGGAAGCTGAAGCATGATGAAAATTGGAAGGTATCTGGTTTAGAACCTTTTGGGAGGTGCTAGGATTGGTCACTTGTTCATGATTCATTGTTTCTCTTCATAATCCATTTTGTAAGTTTTTATATCAATTATTCATATTACTATTTAGGTACTTAATTTGCTTAGGTTTCTGTGTTTTCATGCTTATGTGTTGTTGTTAAGTTAATCTATTGCTTAATATAAGTAGCTTATTAATCAGATTTCATTTGTACTTAAAATCAAAAATCTCACAGTGTATAACTCATATGTGACAAATCTGAGGTATCTGCTTGTGTTGTGATTGATTCATGTTCATTTGATCTTAATTAATCATATTAAAGTATTTGGAATCAGTTTTATGGATTAAAACCTTGTTTTGCTTTGAAAATCATTAATACATAATTTTTAAGGTGTGTTTGGAATAAACTGTTTTGCTGTACTCTTGTTGTTTATTAGTGTAGAATTTGGTTCTAATAAGTTGCTTAAGGTTATTTAAGGTCAGTTTGACCATTAGTTTGGTCACATTTAAGCTAAAAGTCAAAATACCAAGATTCCTACCACCACAGTTAACTGTGGTGGTCATCTAGGTCCATACTCTCACCATATCAATACATAAATAGTTATTATAGCTTAATTCAGTCTAATAATCACTTATAACAACTTAATAAATCAATAGTGAGTGTTAGAAATCCATAATAGTCAAACTAGTAAAGTTTCATTAAAAGTCAAAATTTTAAGTTCTCAGATTTTTCCAAAACTTGGGAGAATTGTTTAGAATTTAGGAGTAGGTTTTAGGAATTTAAACTTGTTCCTAGTGATAGATTACCAGCTCATATTTAAGTTCCCATCTAGCTTATATTTTTGTGATTTTTACCCTGGGCCCCACTCACCCTCAAAAACAACTGCAGGGAGAACACCTCCCCTGCACACCAGCAGACTCACCCACATCACCACCTTTGGTGGTGATTTGTGGCCACCACAGTGGGCCCCAGACCTCAAAACTTGGACCTTTGAACCCCCCTCCTAGTAAACTCTTAGAATTGACCATTAGTTTGACCTAGCACTCAGTGGACCCCACCTAAATTTGGCCATATAGTCTGTCCCAGTTTCTGAGTTCTGACAAGTTTCAAAGTGCTTATTAGTTGCTTATCAGCTTATTTCAAGGGCTTATTTGATCAAATCATACTCAAACTTGTTCAACTAACTCAGAGGAACAAACTTTTACCATAGTGGGTCCCACACAAGCTCAGTAGAACTTATTTGCTTAGTTGGTCAACTTTGGTCAACTGCTTAAGTTATTAGCTTATAATTAGCTTAATATTAAGTTATAAATTAATTGTTTTTACAAAAGTTAGTTGTTTTTAGGTATAATATAGATTTGTAAAATAAAATTCCAGAAAAGACAACATAAAAATAAGTGATAGTTTCTATTTAATTTAATTTAATTTTAATTTTCATTTTTAGATTTTAATTAAGAAAGTTGTGTTTTTATATTTTTATTAATTTCCTTTTAGGTTTCAGTATTTTTAATAATTTTCTCAGATTTTTATTTTGTAATTTAGTATTTATTAGAATTAATAATAGTTTTATTAATAATTAATTAATAAGTAAGTTTTAAATAGCATAATTAATTTTTATAAGGTAACACCTAGTTTTTATATTTTTTCTAGCTTTTATAAGTTATAAAATAGTTTTATAAAATTTTTTTATAATTTTCTAAGTTAGTTTAGTATTATTTGTAATTTAAAATAGTTTAAATAGTTTAATTAATATAAATAGTTTTTAATTAATAAAAAGCTCATAAAAAGACAAAAACATTTATTTTTATTTTTTATACTTTCTTCAAGTTCATTTTAAGTTTTAGAAATTATTTTTATAAGTTTTTAGTTTAATTTGTAGTATTTATAATTTTTAGTTTAAATTAAATTAGTTTTAATTAAATAGTTAAATAGTTATTAATTAAATAATTAATAATAAATAATATAATAATCAAAAATATAATTTTCTTTTTAATTTAATTTTCTTTTAAGTTTAAGTTTATATAATTTTCACTTTTAACCCCTTTAGTTTATTTTTCTTAAAACTCACCTTTTTCTTAGTACGCAGTCGCGTCTGTTTTTAATTGGTGTACGTTTATACGTTTTAGATATCTAGGTTTCACGTAATCGTTAAAATAGTTTATTTAAGTTATTTTAAGTTATAAAACCCTAGTTTAAATCACACACACACACTTTTATTCATATCCTTGTTTACATTCACTGATCACAGATTCGTTTATAATAAAACATCGCACACCTCGTTGGGACATTACGACCCGGGGAAACACTGTATTCTACGGAAGCATTTGCCTCAGCTGTTTGACTATTATACTTGACCATTCACAAGTGGTTGACCAATAATTATCTGACCGTTTGAGGCGAATCAGGCTTAAACGATTTTTTAACAATTGGTATCAGAGAATAATGGGTTTAAGTGGAGTTATAAGCGAATAATTTTGTTTAGGAAGAGATATGCAAAGTGGGTTAAATTTGGAAGCTCCCCAATCGTGGTCAAAATTATCGGAACAAATTATTGACCAAGTCTGACAAGTAGTTAAAAACTTCCAATTTTGAATTTACCCTTCAGCAGAAATGAAAGTCAAATCTGCTGAAGAATGGTCAACATCAACAGAATTAACCAAAAGTAAAAATATCTTCGGTCAATATCTTGGTTTTACTGTGCCACCCAACTCGCATTAACTATTGTAACGCCTAAACTTGGCTTATTTAATCACCCCCAAATCACATCTCAGTCACCAATTTACCCCAAATCATCTTTCAAACCCTAATTTTCCAATTAAACCCAATTCTTCACCAAAACCATGTCATCACACCCAGAAATCACAGATCCAAATTCCTCTTCTCCAACATCAGAAGAAGATTTACCACCATATCCATGGGAGCTTGATGGTTCTGACTTTGAAAGAGCACTGGAGAAACGATGGTATGCACAAGAAAGACAATGGAATGCTCATAGGAACGGTGAACCAAGCAATGTACCCATTCCTGCTGAGAGAGAGCTTGTCTCTCCCTTCATCTATACCTCTGATGAAGACTCTTCAGAGGAAGAAAATGAAAATCCAACCTTTCTTCCTCCTTCCACACTAGAGAGATCCCAACCAAGATCAAGTAAGAGGGATCCATCTCTTCCAACATCACCAAATAGGTGTGCCTTCAGCAGAATCATCAGCAGTATCCTTGTTACCACTAACTACTTGTGCTTATGTAGGATAGCTTCAGTCTCTTGTGTAACCTTTTCATGGAGTTTCTGAGCTTCCTTAGTAGCAGCATGTTCTTGCTTCTGCAGTCTTGCAAAATTCTCTGCATAATGTGACTCATCATCTTGTTCAGCAGCAGAGTGATTACCTACAAAATGGTTAGGTGGAAAAGATGGTACAACAATGGTATTTTCTTTTGGCTCAGATTCACAATCTGAGTCATCATCCATGGAACCTGCAGGATTAAAATTTGGATCTTTGGTACCTGCATTAGGATTAGAAGCATGTCTAGAATAACCCAAATAGTCAGTCAAATAATCTAGGTCAAAATACCAAGAATGGCCTTGTCCCTGAATATTAAGCTGATCTTCAAGAAATCTTAGATTAAGGGTCTCTTCTATCCTTTTGGCATTCAGATTATAAACCCTATAGGCCTTGCTATGAGCTGAATAGCCCACAATGTATCCCTCATCAGCTTTCCCATCAAATTTACCCAGTATATCAGCAGTATTCAAAATGGTCACTTTGCATCCAAAAGGCTTAAGGTAATGCATGTCTGGAACTTTCCCAGTGAGAAGTTCATAAGGTGTCTTGACATGAAGTCTAGTGATGGATACCCTGTTCAAGACATAGCAAGCAGTACTTGCTGATTCAGTCCAAAACATTGTGGGTAGTTTGGAGTCTGCAAGCAATGATCTTGCTGCCTCAATGAGGGTCCTATTTTTCCTTTCAGCAACCCCATTTTGTTGTGGGGTCCTTGGAGTACTATAGTCCCTTCTAATTCCCTTAGACTTACAGAATTCTATGAATACAACATTTTTTAATTCTGTCCCATTGTCACACCTAATTCCTTTAACCTTTTTATTTAGCTGGTTTTTAACTAAGATAATGAATTCTTTCAAAATAGGAGTTGTTTCATCTTTAGTTTTTAGAAAGAATACCCAGCAAAACCTGCTATAATCATCTGTGATAACCAGGCAGAAGTACTTGTGATCAATACTTCTGATAGGAGTTGGACCAAAGAGATCCATGTGCAGCAACTGAAGTGGTTCAGAAATGGTGCTCACAGCTTTGACTGCTTTGTAAGAGGCTCTGTGTTGCTTTCCCTTGTTGCAAGCAATACAATTGTGTTCATTGGTGAAAAGTTTAGAAGGAAGGCCCTGAACAAGACCAAGTTTGGACAACTTATTGATAGTCTTGTAATTCACATGTGCCATTCTTCTATGCCATTTGTTAGATTCATCCAGGGAAGCTTTGGCTACCAAACATGTTAGATCACCTTCTGGCTTGACATCATTCAGATTGAATGTGTATAAGTTGAAGGTTCTAGGAACTCTCAGCAATACAGTTGTGTCTTCTAGGAGTTTGAAGTCCTTGGAAAGTACAAGACACTCATCTTCAGAGAAGAAAACTTTATTCTTTGTGTCACAAATTTGTGATACAGAGAATAGATTAAAATGCTCCAGTTCCTTCACATAATAAACATTTTCAAAGTCTAACAAGGGTGTCTTAATTGTTCCTTTCCCTGTAATTTTGCCATCTCCACCACCAAAGGTTACAGTGCCTCCTCCTTCTATGGGCTCAAAGTCATACATCTTATCCTTGTTCCCTGACATACTTCTAGAACAACCACTATCAACAATACCTACTTCTGTACTTTTCAAAGGATGTTCCTACAACAACAACAAAAATATACAAAATTAGTACACATTGGAGACTCAAGTCATTGCTGACTTGAGCTTGCCTTGTGGATCATTAGTAATAGGCCATGTAGATGTTTTAGATCCACCATTGTTCTTGGGTCTGTATTGTATATTAGGTCCCTTCTTTGTCCAAGAACAACCTGCTGAGGGCTTCACAGCAGTATTCCATTTCCCACCACCATAATACATTGAGTCAAAGTAATTAGGCCAATAACCATTAGAAAAGAAAGAACTAGTAGGTCGAACATATGGTCTAGTATTGGTTCTTCTCCATGAAGAATGTGATTCAACAGAATTGGGTTTCTGCTGATGTGGAACAAAAGAGGGTATTTCACTAACATTCTTCCACATTTGCCTAGGTTTCCTTTGACTAACACATTCACCCATTCTTTGCTCATGAAATGTACAATCCTTAATCAAGTGATATTTACTTCCACACACAAAACACTTCTTCTTTTTAGAAGATTTATTTAAACCAAACGAAGTTCCATAACATGAAAAAGTATTCAAATCACCATGATAAACAGAATTGTTTTTAACATAACCAAAAGTATTATTGTGCAAAGAATTTAAAAACAAGTCTTCAGTAGAAACTGTCTTGTTATCAGCAGCAACTCTAGAAGGCTTGTGGGGAGTCTTGGGTGATGTCTTTGGTATGGTCTTGGGAGTGGTCTTGGGCAGGTCAGACTTTGAGCCCATAGAAGGAGGAGGCACTGTATCTAGGGTTTTGAGGTTTTCATGTTCATGAATAAAGAGCAGTTGTGGAGAAGAAGTAGATCTGGTGCAAATTTTCGTAACTTTCTGCAGTGCAATTTTCAAACAGCGATTTCTCATTCATTAACCGTTGGATCGGGCTGAAATGTTTA
Organism: Artemisia argyi; assembly: GCA_030686995.1. Lineage (NCBI taxonomy): Eukaryota > Viridiplantae > Streptophyta > Magnoliopsida > Asterales > Asteraceae > Artemisia > Artemisia argyi. The sequence goes on from CM060701.1 coordinate 216,375,061, forward strand.
CTGGAAGTTCTCAACATATCAAGGAAGAGCTCCACCGGAGGGATCGTCAATCTGAGCTCTCAGTAAAAAGATAAAAATTGTCAAAGTCTGCTGCTGAAAAAGGTTTATGTAAGTCGATTTTTTGGATTTCTATGCTTTTCACTTCATGAATTCATGCTTCCTTGTTTTAAATTCATTATGGAACTTTGATATATGATGTTTGATATCTAAAATTCATGAAAGAAGCAGCTGGGGATGAGTATGATTGATTTTTGATGATTTTAGGATTTTAGCGACACTTTAAAAGTGTTGTCTTTATACTTATATGGTTGAAGAATTTCATCACTGGTATACTCATATGGTTTGAAGATGACACGACTTTGATTGGTACTATTGACGGTTACTGCTGCATTATTAGTTCCTGCTGAAGCTTTAATTGTTTCTGCTGAAGCTTTAATGGTTTCTGCTGAAGCTTTACTTGTTTCTACTGATGATGAGTTTTCGTTTCTCCTGATTGGTTCCTACTGATGGGTTCCTGCTGATACATACGATGGTTCTTGCTGACTTCTTTATGGTTCCTGCTGACTTGTTGTATACTTTTTCTTTTGGTCAGTTTTGGTTCCTACTAGTCATGTGAGATTACTAATGGTTAGAGAGGACGGAGTTATCAACCATCATTATTTCGTTGAGGAGATTACTTGGTGAAGACATTTGATTATAATTTATTTGATGTTGTATTTGAGTTTCACAGGTGCGTGTTCTTATCATATCTCAAGGTGGGTGTTACACTTTGGAGATAACTTGTTCGTGCGTTAATGATGTGACAAAGACTTGATGAATCTAGTGAAGGGGTACGATCCATCTTATTGTGCTTAATGCGTACATTTGCTATCACTTAAAGGAATTACGTTGTTGTGCTCAGTGTCTCATTTTGTTGAGGATTTATCAAGAGGTTACGATCTACTTATACTTTTAGGGGGGTATGAGTTTGGAGTCACGTGGATAGTGCAAGATATAAGATGCAAGTTTGGGAGATTTCACTTCTTCATCAAATCAGTTATAGTTGATTTTCTTCATCAGTGATCACTCCCTGGAGCCTATTGGATTAAAGAGATGGCAAGTATAAGTTTAAAGGGAAGCTTATTGTTAATATACTTGATCATTCTCTTACATTTTGTGCTGATGTGCTTATTTTGATTCTGCTGATCGATACTACTATTTGTTACCGCTGATGCTCGTTACTGCTGATACTTATTGCTGCTGCTCGTTACTGCTTATTAGTTAAAAAAAAAAAAAAAAAAAAAAAAGAAAAAAAAAAAAAAAAAAAAAAGAAGAAGTTATTATTTTGTTTTTGTTGGTTGATATTTTATTCTAGGTCCGAAGACGCCCTTGGATCTTGAACAATGAAGATGTGTATGGTTCGTTTTGGAGACTCAGTTCGTGGTATAATTCTTGACTGGAACAGTTACACGCGCTTTACAAATATTTTGGGGGGCATATGATACCATACAGTTCATGATATGATTACACAAAATTAGATAATCATAAACATTGAGTGGTTTCTGGTTGATCCGTCTGCGCTCACTGAGACTATCGGCCATTGCATGAATCGCCATGCATATATTGACTACAAGAATTATCCAAAGACATTTTATGATGTCTTTTTCACTGAAGGACGAGATGATCTATGCTACTGAGTTCATGATTCAAGCAGATGGTTAGTATATTTTTAAGGGGAAGCTTATTGTTCAAAAATACTTATCCATCTACATGCATCACTTGAGGGGAAGCATTTATAGAGTTGCACAAGACCCTATTGGATGATTACAAAAAGGGGAAGAAGATTTATGATGTGCAGCTTATTATTTGTGATGACATGTTTTAGCATTGTTTCTTCATGCAGATTGTTTTGTAATATCAAATAGGGAAAGATTGTTGGGAATTATAGATTTGAAGATTTGAAGATTACAAAACCTACAAGCAAAGAATGAAGAAAGAAGAAACAATGAGAACCTAATATGTAATAGTTAGCTTTCGTAGGAAGCTAGGGTTTGTAACCTCCCTCTATTATATAAAGAGGGTAGGCGTCTAGGTTACAGATCATTCATTTATAGCTAGTCTCTCCAATGAGAGTCTAGAAACGCATAGAGCGTTAGTAGTAGTTTAGTAGTTGTAGTAGTTTTTATATTTATAATAAAGAAAACTTTGAAGTAACTTTGATTCTTATGTTCTTATTTTGCTGTGCAAATCATTGTTACTATATCTTAGATAGTACGATTTTTTAACAAAATTATTTGTAGAAATCATATTCCTGACAATAAAGGTAATAACTTGATGCCAAAATCTTCAGTCTCTTATCAATCACCAAAGGGCGTACCAATCTGTAGCGTTTGACTCCTCACACATATTATATTGGTAAACATTTCTATTTTGGTAAAACATCTCTTTTGGTAAACCTTTCCAAGGTTTTGAAACCCGGGTCGACCCGGCCGGGTTAACCGGTTCGACCGGTTTCGGCCAAAAAAACGGGTTAAAACAACCCGGGTTTCTAAAACCGGGTTAACCGGTTTGACCCGCCAGGTTTTGAGTGACCCGGGTCAACCCGGTTCTCGAAACCCGGCTGGGTTTCATTTTTTCAAAAAATTTTAATAAAAACCCGGGTTGACCCGGTGGTCGACCCGGTTGACCCGGCGGTCGAACCGGTTGACCCGGTCAAAAAAATAAAAAAATAATAAATTGAAAACCGGGTTGACCCGGCGGTCCAACCGGTCGAACCGGTTGACCCGGTGCTCGGTGACTCGACCGGGTCGATTTCGAACCTGGTTTTCAAAACATTGAACCTTTCTACTTGGATGTATATTCCGGCACTTTCTCCCACTTGTGGTCGATATATATTAATCCACTTCTTCAGCATAGGCTATTTAAAAGTTGCTACATATATAATAACAAGTAAGAAGGCGCCCACAGCGTTGCAGCAGAAATTTTCGAGAAATTTTTGCGATAATTATTTACGAACAATATTTGGGCGGGGCTTGTCATTGTGAGATCGTTGTATGTTTTTTGTCGACACGTGTTGTATTTGTTTGGAATAAATGTTGTTTCAAGCTATATTTGTAGTTTTCGTATTGTGTCGGGCACCAGTATGTTGCGACGGGGCTAATTTTGGCCTTTTATAGTTTAAAAAAAAATAATAAGATAAGTTTTAAAGTTATTTGATAAGTTTTGAGGGTGCATTTTGAAAAATTCTTTTATTTAAAACTATATATATATATATATATATATATATATATATATATATATATATATATATATATTAAAATTTAATGTATTTTATAAACTCATATGTACGTTAAAAGTATATTAATATTGGGTTTGTTTTTTTCGTTAACGAAATGCCTTTTTGGCAGTCAGGCCCGGCCCTGGCTATGGGCAGCGCGGGCGATGACCCAGGGCATCATAAAAATATGGGGCATCAAGTTTTGGTCTTTTAAATCGGTTTTATGTTGAAAAAAGTTATTGAAGATACTACATTCTTGGCTTCTTTGTGTTAAATTAAGGGAAAAAAAAAAAAAAAAAAAGTCAATCATGGCGCTGCTAGAATGTCGTCGGACTTTGTGAACTGTGAAGAAGAAGAAGAAGCATCGATTGGTGCAAATTTTGTGGGCACGTGTGTGTACTGTGTACTAGTTAATCAATTTATGAAAAGAGCCTCTTCAACTTTTAATTAAGTCCAAGTTTACAACCTTCTTGGCTCTAGCTTGTATTTCTTTTTGTATTTCATTTTCTTATACATTTACGGTATCCATGTCTTTTTGAGTAACGCTTTGTAAAACTTACACCATTCATTTAATAATGTCTTTAACTTTGGATGATAACAAATTATAAAATATTTGATTTATTTTCACAACTTTATCACAGAATAAAGCTAAGAAATATATACACTATTAATATCAATTGTAGTTTTTTTTTTTTTTTTTTTTTTTTTTTTTTTTTTTTTTTTTTTTTTAATCATTTTTAGAACATCGAAGCTTGGCATGAATATACTCAATTTTTCTAAGTTAACTTTTGGTGTTTTAACGCAACTTAATCAACCTATAAAGTAAAAATAAATTAAGTAGTTGTCAAGTAGTTTTTATGTTTTTTCTTTGAGTTAACATTCAAGTTTTTTTTTTTTTTTTTTTTTTTTTTTTTTTTTTTTTTTCTTCTCTTCTCTTTTTTTAAGGCTAAATCTATGACAAATATTGGGTTGTTTGCTTATCTTTATTTACATCTATATCTTTAGGAGAAAATGTTTTGTGTTTAATAACTTTCAAAAATTTTTTTTAAAAAAAAAGTCAAATTACTATAATGCATTTAATTATAAAAGGCAATGAAACTATTTATATTTTCAAATATTTGTGTGTCTGGTAGACAACTTTTTGAGAGTATTTTAGAGCATTTAGTATTATTATTGCAAAGCTCGTTTGGAAGGAAACAGATAGCATTTATAGAACAATAAAAACGTGAGTTTCTTAATTCTTTTTGAATAAGCATTTAGTATTATATCATTTTAGACATTAAAATTACAGTTACAACTACTTTAATAAGCACTTTTATAGATTAAATTACTACGACTAACTGCTACTGCTAGTTTCAACAAACACACATTGAATTTCAATTAACCCACACAATATATACACTTTCATTTATTCCACTAATTTCCCCCCTTTTTTTTACACCACCTTCACAGAAATGTCATGTTGCAACCAAAACCTCACAAACAAAAATTGACGCAATCAGATTTTGTTAAGAACTATACACTGTCGTTGGTATGCGAGGATAATCGTCTGAAATCATTTAGTAAGGGCATCATGTTATCATCTCGCCCAGGGCATCCGAAAACTCAGGACCGGCCCTGTTGGCAGTATCTTTTTTATTTAAGAAATCGCTAGTTATCTGTTAGATATTTAATAAATAAAGTTTGTTGTATAAAAAAATCATAAATATTAAAAAGTTTAGAGTGTATCTTAGAAGTTTTTATTTTTTTATTTTTTATTTTTTATTTTTTTAATATTGGCCTTTTCGCTCAAAATCCGGCTCTTGCTCCACACCTCCATCTATAATATATACATATATAGAGAATGTGCACCCATATGAATTTGATCAAATAATGTTACATGCACCGTTGCTAATAATGGCTGAACAAGTGACACACCAACATTTCCAATGCTGCTATCAAAACTGGGTGGCTCAACAGTGGCTCGATCACGATGAATTAGTCCAAGCACTCAGTAACTACCCAATCGATATCGACTACCTCCAACTCATAACCAAAAAAATCATCACTCACTATGAAAACTACAGTGCCTCTCGCGCCCAACTAGCAAAACATGACGGACCTTCTTTCTTGTTTCCCACATGGGGGACCACAACTGAGAACTCATTGCTTTGGATTGGTGGTTGCAAACCTTCGTTAATTATCCGGCTTGTGTACGCGTTATGTGGGTCCCAGTTAGATGCACATTTTGCAGAGTTTCTTGATGGAGTCAGCCAGTCAGGCACGGAAACCTCAGAGAAATTTCGACGTCTCAGCTCAAGAGTATAGACGATCTCAATGCCAAAACCATTAAGGACGAAGACAAGCTCAACTCCCATGTAGCAAGCTTACAGGCATATAATACGAATCCATCAACACGCTTTTTCAGTAGACGAAATAAATTTATATATTAGTAAAGAGAAGTGATTAGCCTCCTAAAAGTGTTCTTTTAACTTCTTACTAATATATATATATGACACATGCTTTTTCCTGATTGTACTGTCGTGTAGCGGGTATTTTTTCAATAAATAAAAAGAAGCCACATGCTTTTGGAGGCTATAACATCACTCGTTAGTAAATCAAACTAATACACAGTTTTGAATTTTTGATGCATATATGCGGTTTAAAATTTCTTATCCAAACTGCTTATTTGTATATTTATGCGTACGTGAAATGTTTTAAATAAGCGGCTTGGGCCTTGGAGTTGCTTTCTGCAAACTTTGTATTTCAAAAAGGAACAAGAAGATAAATATTTGTAATAAGCATATCTTGGTTGAAAATCCATGATATGGTGTATTATGGATTGGAGTTTGATGTATGCAGGAGCGGGCAGTGGATCAACTGTTGCTAGCAAACGACTATAAACGAGTGAAAGAGTCGAGCCATGTCGATAGAGCATTAATGGACACTCATGCCCATGATCTTTACAGTGTCCTATTAGAAGCGGACAAGCTGAGGTTGAGTGTCCTCAAGGGTATCATAGACATTCTGACACCATTGCAATCTGTCGAATTTCTAGTGGGAGCCAAGAAACTACACCTTTCTTTACACGAGTGGGGCAAAAGAAGGGATATAAGCATGGGAATTACTCAGGTTTTTAAAACTGACATTCCCTCATCAACTAATGGCACACCACCGAAGCCATGAATGGCTGTGATGGTGCGCCTACTCCAGCTCGCATCAACCGCCAAATTGATGTTTGTCATCTGGCGAGTTCGTTTTAAGCTTTCTAGTTAGAGATCGAGTTCTAGTATAAATAAGTTGATGGAGCTTGTGGCTGTAGCATTACATGTTTATGGTTTCTTATGTTTACGCACCGTTGTTAAAAGCTTGCAACGACGGTCTATAATAAGTTGTAACACATGCATGTGGGCGTGTGGTAAAATGTCCATTTCTTCGGTTTCCTACGTTTTTTGCCGCTGATAACAGCAGATGTTTGAATTTTTTTTTTTTTTTTATTTATTTATTTTTTTTTTCTAGGCTACTAGATTAAAACCTCAAGGCTCTCTCCACTGTGAAATATTGTGACTAGTGTTGCAACTTATGTTAGCTTCTTAAGCTATACGCCATTTAAAAGGCTCGTACCTGCAATTTATATATTTAATTATAAGTGTCAAAACAGCTAGATTCTTCTAGCGAATGATATATACAAATACAAGACGAAATAACTATTTTGTCAGCTGCCAAGTGCTACAATGAAAATTGGGCTGCAACTAGCTAGCAGCACTGGCGAAGCTTGAAAATTCTAAGTGGGGGTCGGGATCTAAATTTTTTTTTCCTAACGCTATTTTTCGGGTAATATGTTCGGGTCAGTGATTCGATTCGGGTCGGGTAAAAAATTAAATACTATTATTATATAAAAAAAAGTTTCAATCACTAAAAAACTAAACATTTGTCCAAGACAACTAAACATTAAAAAGGAGACAAACGGTTGGTATCTGGTTCGATTCATTGAAAAAATTAGAGATCAGCCCTTCGACCTTTAAGACCCTTGAATTCTTCAATTATGGACTCCGAATCAAACTTGTCAGCAATTTCTTTTTCTATGTAAATCACCATACTGTTTGCTAGATTGTCATCTGACATCTTATTACGTAGGCGATTCTTGAATATCTTCATTGCCGAAAATCCCCTCTCTGTTGTTGCAGTCGAAACCGGAAGTGTCAAGAGTAGCCGACACACTCTTTCAACCAAATCGTACATGATATTTTCCCAGTTTCTACAAGAGTTTGGCAGAGATCAGAAAGAGTTGCTACCTCACTTAACTTGGCATTATTTATCCTTTCAACTTGAAAAGTCTCCAATTGACCAACTAATTGATTTCTCTCCTGCTCAGTAAAGTCCGCAGGATAATATTTCTCAACAAGAAGAACAATGTGATCAATGTTAATCTTTTTTTAACATAAAGTCGAACCAAGAGATAACAACTCCATTGATTGCTCACTGAATCTAGAATCCAACTCTTGTATTTGCTTATCCAATGTCTCCATAAACAAATCTACTTGGTAAAAATGTTCAAATGTAACATGAAGATCTTTTTTACGAGGCCGATACCGGGTAGATCTATATGGAGCACTCATATCGGGCATCTCTATTTCATGTCTTTGACAAAAAAAAAAAAAAAAATAACTTCCTCAATTAAAGAATCCCATCCATTGTTTCTAAAATTATTTAGACTAACCTTTGTGGCTGAAACTAAATCCATTGCATTAAGGATGTCTTGGGATTTCTTTTGTAATCCTTGACAAAGTGCATCAGTCTTTTGCATCACATTTTTCATCATGTGAAGAACAAACACAAACTCAAATGACTTCAAGTAACTATAAGCAATACTAGCATCTCCACGTTGAGTACGTGTATTACGAGTAGTGTCGTCCATTATTCCCTTGAGAACAGCCCGAGTGACATCAAACATGTTAACCAAACTACAAATGGATTTAAAATGGGAACCCCAACGTGTATCCCCGGCCCTTCTTAATGTCCCAACCTGGTTTTGACCTTTTCCCGATTTGATTTCACCCAACGCCAGTAAATTTTTAATCTCAATTGCCTTCGCCTTTTGTAACTCATCGTGACGCTTACTAGAAGCACAAACCACATTTATTACAAAAGCTAAGTACTCAAAGAACTGGTGTACCGGATCAACTTCCTTTGAGACACAAACCAAGGCAAGTTGTAACCTGTGATAAAAAAAAATGTCAACTCCATATGTGTATTTTTAGTCAAACCTAAAAAAGAACAAACAACAATACAAAAGTAAGTAACCTGTGAGCAAAGCAATGAACGTAATATGCATAAGGACTATACTGCCGAACGAGTGCCTGTAAGCCGTTCCATTCCCCACTCATATTGCTAGCACCATCATAACCTTGACCACGAATTTTTCTGGTATCAAATTTGTGATTCAAAAGTTTATTCCACAAACTAGCCTTTAAAGTCGCCGCAACAGTATCCTCGACATGAACTAAATCAAAGAACCTTTCCCGTATCACCCCTTTCGCATCAACAAATCTTAAGACTATGGCCATTTGCTCTTTTTTGGATTCATCTCGTGACTCATCAACCATGACACAAAACCATGAATCCCCCACTTCTTCCCGTATATACCTTCTCACTTTATTTGCCAAAATACTAAGAACTTCTTGTTGGATATCGGAAGATGTATACTTGGAATTATAAGAAGCATTTAAAATAACATTTCCAAGATCATCATTATAAAAAGCTAATAGTTTTAGCAATTCAAGAAAGTTACCTCGATTCTTTGAATTGGAAGATTCATCATGTCCTCGTAAAGCACAAGCTTGGTATGTTAACCAACGAACTACATCAATTGTGCCTTTCAATCTTAAACGGTTTTTCCTTTTTTCCTCTTGACTTTGTTTTTCTATGAAATTTTCAATGTGTGCTTCTTGATTCACTAAATTAGACACAAACACAAATGTCTTTTTGTGTGTTGCAGATTTAAGGTGCTTCAACAAAGGACATTTATTCCCATCATTACATTTTTTCCAATTGTCAAATCCGTCACAACTAAATGCACTATGACCACTTTGCTCATTTGGTTTCTCCTTATACAAATAACATAGAAAACAATAAGCCTTGTGTGTTGTTGGAGAATACTCTAACCAATTAGGGAACATACCAAACCATGCAAATTTAAATCGACGAAGATTATTCTTTGGACCTCTAGGCTTATACTCTTCAAGCTTAGGTTGATACACTCCTAATGATATATATGCTAGCCTTACTTGCTCACGTGCCTCAACCGGATATTTCCACATTTCAAGTCGTTTAGCAGGATCTCTTTCTAGGCTACTAACATCAGATGGTTGTTCATTGCTTTTAGCTTGTGGAATTTCATTGATGTTAGCTTGTGGAATATCAGATGGTTGTTCATTGCAAGTATCCGGACCAATAACCGGTTCGCTTGTTGAACCTTTTTGACGTTTACTCTCTTGAATTTCAACATCAATTCCTTCTACTCGTTGTTCTTCGTTCTTTCTTTTAAAAAATGAAGTTATGGTTTTATTCTTCACAATATTCACAATGTATAAATCTGTAAACCTACATAAATTGCAAATAACTTATATTAGTGATTTAGTGGTATCCTAATTTCTAATTCACAATCTATAAATCTGGTCCTAACTCCTAGTCCTAGATCGAACCCATTCACCCAAATCTGGTCCTAACTCCTAGTCCTAGATCAGTGGAGCAGCTTATAAATTAAACAATATGAGATTGATGGATTTAACAATTAACATACCAAGGCCCAAGGGAAATAGAGAGAAAGCAGCCAAGTGCCCAAGCAGCCAACAGCCAACTAGCCAAGCACTTCAAACTTGGCCTTGGGAGGAGTCCGAGGAGATGAGCAGCCGAGCAGGGGCCAGGGGCACTTCGAAGGGGACAGGGGAGGGTTTCTCAGTTTCTGGGTTTGGGATGGATTTGAGATTTGGTTTATGGATTTGCAATGTGGGGGTGGGTCGAATTGTGAGGTGGGAGGGTTAATTAGATCCGTTTTTTTTTTTTTTTTTTTTTTTTATTTATTTATTTATAAATGGGCTAAATAACTAAATAAGTAATGGTAATGGATCAATTTTTTTTTAGATGGGCTTATATAAATGTAATGGATCAATTTTTTTTTTCTAAAACTATGGGGGGTCGAAACCGAATTAAAATGGGGGGGTCGAAACCGAATATACCAAAATTTTTCTACACGAAAACTATATACCCCCTATATCGCAAAAAAAATTTCGGGGGGTCGGGCGCCCCCCCCCCCCCCCCCCCCCCCCCTATTAAGCTGCGCCACTGGCTAGCAGGATCAAAGAAGTGTGTAATGAGACGCTCTTAAAAAATGTCCATACATATAAGTAATTTCTAACGCGCGTGGTTTCTAAGTTTCGGCCAAAATCGGCAAAGCAAAAGAACAAATTTCACGATTTGCTCTTAATATTACGAACGAGTCGCTCTTAGCGAACTTTGATCTATATTTAGAGTTTCTCTCCACTTTTAAAGTGTACAATAGATGTACATTTTATCCAAATTTTGTTTTTAGAAATACATTTTTTTTTTCATTAGCAATGCACATTTTTTGTCTTCTAAACACGCTGAGTACCTTCCCTTCCCACTACGGCAATGCAATCTCAATCAGGGGACAACCACATGCCTCCTTTTCCGCAAAACTCCTCCCATACAGAAATTATACATAACATTACATACATACATGATAATTGATACATACATACCTGCATACATACATACACACACTACTAGTAGGGATGTTAATGGGGCAGTTCGGCTCGGTTCAGTTAGAGATTTTAACTATCCATCACGGGGCGGGTAGTTCATTATACTATGCGAAACCGAACCATGATAGGCGGGTAACCAAACATGTGGGGTACCCAAAATGAGTGGTTACCCGCAGTTCTGGTCACGGTTAACTATTTAACAAAATTAATTGAATCAAATCGGACGAACAATAACATGAATTAAAAAGTAATATGTCATTGTAGTAAAATAAATAATATTGAAGAGATTAGAGTTATAGTAATACTGTAGTAATGCTGTCCGGTCACAATAAAAACATTCAAATTATCATATGTACAAAATAACTACTCCCTCCGTCCTAAAATATAAGTCAATTTTTTATTTTTCGAAGTCTTTTCTTTCCCACTTTGACCTTAAGTATTTTTTCTCGTGTCATATAATACTTGATGAAAAGTATACCAATGAAAATGCATTTAAAACACGAGTCATCTATATATTTTGCATCAAGTATTATATAACACGAAAAAAAATAATTAAGGTCAAAATTGAAGTAAAAAGACTTTGAAAAAGTCAAAATGGACTTATATTTTGGGATGGAGTGAGTAATACTATTTGTTTGACGTTTATAGGTTACGATCACTTTAATCATATGTGATCCTTTGACGTTAGTAAATAATAACACTAGGTAAGTAAAAATGCGTTATACGATAAAAGTAGTGCAATAATATAGTTAATACTTGTACATTTTTATGAATTGTTTGTTGAAACCTACATGCATATTATACACGGTTTGGTTTGCGAAACAGCGGATAACTAAAAGTTAAAACTGAAACTGATCCATGATAAGCGGGTTTTTCCGGTTTCGGGTTTTCTCGATTTTGGTTTCTTCGGTTATCAGTTTTTTGCGGTTTCGGATTGACCGGATCAGCTCGGTTCATCGGTTTATTGAATTTTTTGAACACCCTAACTACAAGAAAATAGGCCTATAACGACAGAGGTTTAGTGACACAAACAAGTGTCACTAAATCTAACCTTTTAATGACACTTATTAAAGGGTGTGGGTACAAGCTCAAATTTGTGAGATTTAATGACACTTTTTATGCATAAAATGTGTCATAAAAAACAAAAAAAATGTATCCTCATATTGTTTTGTGTCATTGTAAATAAAATTTTACCTACACTTTTTAAGTGTAAGAAAAACACATAAAAGTTTTAGTGAAACATTTTTTTATACTTTTGTTGACGCTTTTTTACTTTTAGTGACACTTTTTTTTTTAAGTGTCCACCAAAATACAATATTTTGTAGTGATACATACATATTACTATTAGTTTAGATTAATCCCCAAGACTTTCATTAAGCAACTCACGAAAGTGTAAATACAAAGTACGAATGTATAAATACAAAGTACGAATCCCATAACCATGGGCTAGGCCCGATACATATTAAACTCAGTTATGACATGATGGGTCGGATAATCACTAGACTAACACTCACCCGCAGTTGGAACGGGAGGTCTTTGAATGTTCAAGCTGGAACGAAAATCCCAATAACAATGCACTTGGAAGACCATTAGTGAAGATGTTGAAACCGGGACGAACATGAAGTACACGAACTTGCCCTGAGGCAACAAAATCATGAACAAAATGAATATCGATCTCAATGTGCTTGGTGTGCTGATGCTGAACCGGATTAGAAGACATATATACCGCGCTGACATTGTCACAATAAACAAGAGTAGTTGTAAACAAACGGGCATGTAATTCCTATAACAAATTACGAATCCAGGCAGTCTCAGCAACCACATTCGCAACACCTCGATATTCCGCCTCAGCACTAGAGCGGGACAAGGTAACCTGACATTTAGCTGACCATGACGAAATTGAGGTTATGACATGATGGGCGTAATTATAATCACTAGACTAATAATTACGGCAATTGAATATAATTATATTTCTTTCCTAAGCACCATAATTACATATATATCCAACTTAATTCTAAACACCTTTTGAAGGCAACGGAGTACCATGTAGGAAAGGGATTGCATGAGAGGTGTGGATAGCACTGAGAGTAGCGGAGCCAGCCGAGAAACCAAGGTGGTTCCTTGATTTGGTCAAGGCGAAACTTTAACTAGTCAACCAACAAACCGGGCAATTTTTAGGTCGAGTCAGGTCCATTTACTAAATATTGTTGGTCACAAACAATGTTCATGATTTCTTAGTGCATACATACTTAATTCTGTTTTGCATATTGGTGATGTGGGATTCACCAAAAATTTCAACTATGAAAGAAGAGATTTAAATTTTTTTAAAGCAATGTTATAAAACGTAAGCCATGTATTCTCAACTCTCAATATAATATATTGCTGTGTTTGTGTTTAAAATGGCTATAAAGGGTGTTTGGCTCAGTATAAGAATTGGGCAGATGGCTAGTACCTTGGTAATTTTGAATAGTTTCTTTGGATGATCTCTATGTTGTATTGTGAAGATGGATGTAACAGTACTACATACTAATTTTCTTTTGATCCTTGTTTAAGATTGCCATAATGTAAGTTTCCTTCTTGGAATTCAGTGTTATACCAAACACTGGTTATCATCAGTTAAAGGTTATTTTAGCATTAACAACAGAGCTTGAATGGTAAATCTGCAATTAAGGTCTTATCCTTATTTCCTTTGGTTCACATTGAAACAGAAGAAATATTTTGTTCATTCACATACAGATGGCCTTGTACCTTGACCCTCTCTACTTACAATCTATTATCAAATTGTGGTGCTTATTATTTGGCCTTTGTTAGGTAATAATTAGCATCTCAAATTGATCTTTGGATTCTGAGTAGCTGTTGGGTCATAAAGTAGGTTTCCTGTGAGAAAGGTAGAATGAACATGTTGGATAGCATAAGTTATAAGGAACAGTGAGGAGTGAAAGATGAATCTACTTGATCTTTACATTATGCTATCAAAGGAGGTAATAGGTAGTCTCATTTAGGGTGTGTGTTCCTCAGTTGGTGATGCATGTTCAGTTGTTGGTTTTGGCTAGGCTAGTGAGGTGGCTGCTGCTAGTCTAGCTGCAATCACATTGGATCAGGAAATGTAACCAATATGGGCAGAGCCCATTTTTTATGAGCATTGGGAGCTATAACCTACATGAAACTGCCCTTTGAGATGATCATATATGGTGTTGTGGATGCTGGTTGAATGCCTGATATTGGTATCTCAAAGTGGATGTAATTATGATGTTATGGTATAGGTGAAAAAGCTTTAAAGTGAACACTGTTGGATTTCCTGATCTGCTGAGTCCTATATCAGCATCAGAGATATGAAGCTCTTTGTCATCTGAGATAATGGTTCCCTTGTATCTGATATCGGATGGAACTAGTTTTTGTTCATTAGTCATATCCCTGTTGTATTTCTCAGATGTATTTCATGGATTGGGTAATATTTTGAAAAGTTAATATATAGTTCACTTTTTCAGCGAAAAAAAAATGACAACAAAATATAGATATACATCATAGCTTTAAACATAATCACATTCGTCAGGGGAGCATTTTTACCTACAAAATATACTTAACATAGATGGAATCAAATAGTCTAAACTCTAGATGACAAATTATCTTTATAAATGAAAGTTAGTAAACCATTACAAAATTGGAGAAGTTAAATATGTATCGTAATGAAAACTCAAAAAAGCAACTTTATGCTTTTCTTTTTGTACTTCACTCAGTTCCTCTTGTTAATATACTATGATGTATGTGCAATTTTCTGTTTTGTAAAAAATTGTTAAATAATACTTTGAATGAAGTTTGGGGGTTAAATAGAACTTCAAATAAAATAAGACATTAAATAACATACACATTGAATTTCGAGTCTTCTATACCAGGAAACATAGGCCTCCATTAAAGTAACATGAGATTTGCTTCCTGTTTTCACCATCAATCGCTTCTTTTTTCTTCCTTTCTTATTAGTTTCGCATCTAAGGTGGTTCCTGACCAAATTCTAAGGTAGGTCCTATTTTTTTAATACATTACTTCTAAAGGCTCTCGATTCCTAAAGTGGTTCATGGGAACCGCCTTGTTATACATAGATCCGTCTCTGAACAGGGAGTGGTGTTGCGTGAAAGGGCATGAAAACGAACAAAATGTAAAAGAAAAAATAGAGATTTTATTGATTGTGTTTTTTGTGATTTACATAATGGAATATTATCTCTATTTATAATAAAACATGTCTTGGAGAATAAGCCAACTAACCCTAAACCTAATGGACTCAAACCCACAACCGGGTTTGGGCCATAATCTAATCGTCTAATTCTCCCCCGCAGTTTGAACGACAGCATTATGGACGAATAAATTGGAATGAATGTTGAAAGCCGCTTCTTCTTTTCTTCATCTTCTTTTTCCGTTTGTTAGAGCGAAAGCATAATTGTATTTGGCGGCATAGTTGTGTATTGCTTGCGGCATCCTTCTTTGCATGACGATTGCTTTTACGTCATGGCTTGCTTTGCCTTTAGAAGGGAGCGGCAATTTGATGGTCAACTTTTGTTGTCAAGAACAATGATCTTCGACAATAAAAATAAATACATGATGAAGAAAAAAATATAGTGTATCGATGACAACTCAACATTTTTTTATTTTTGACGGCTAGAGTTTAGGATTTATAAATAAAATATGAAAATAAAATACTAAATAAAAAAAACATGATCCCTCCGAATCACCGACAAGTAGCCGATGACCGGAGGTTAACAACTTATATTGGTGGATCTTACCTAGAGCTGTGATACCATGTTAAAGGTATTAAAGGTATAAACTGTATATTGATTATTCCAGTTGTTGACTACAAATGTTTGCAACAAGTCGCTCCTTATACCTGCTTAATGAACCATCTGCATTGTTGAAATAAATAATGTGTAAAAACATTATTAATATTTCTCGATATCCCTATGTTTTTACGATCAAAAAATGTAAAATCATTAAACGTAAAATCATTACGTAAACAAGTATTTAGTGACAAAATATCATTACATCCAACTAAATCACTTAAGGTATGAATAAACATATGCCTAATACATTTTATGATCAAAGGAATGTTTATTTACTTATTACAAATTATATAAAATGGTATAAACATTTTATATATTTAGAAAAACACTTTTAGTAATTAAAGAAAATTGTTTAATTCATAATAAATATATGAATTCAAATTTTTAACTAAATCAGTTAAATCTACACCAAATAAACTTTCCTTCAGTTAAATCTACACCAAATAAACTTTCCCCAGAAAAGACAAAGGAATCTGGCCGTTACAGGTGGGCGGCCCCGTTAATTATAAGGGGCGGCCCCCTTAATTTTAACGGGGCCGGCCATGATTTAAGGGGCCCAGCATACACTCCTATGTTAGAATCTTTTGCCTATAAATATTGGTTCAAATCTGTAATTTTTCCTTACCTTTTGCACTAAAACTTTCTGTCCAAATTCTCTCAAATCATCCTCCTAAAATGTTTGATCATAAACTTATTAGTTCTTGTTTTCAAGCGATCCATTCCCTCATCATTCAAAGTGCAAGAGAAGAATACATCTTTAACATCTAGTTAAGAAGTACTGTAGATGTGTGAATATTGTTAGTAGTTGTGTAAATTACTTGTAAAGGTGTAGAAGTTTTGTAATTCGTAGATCTAGGCTTGTTAGTGGTGTAGAGAAGTTGTGAAGTAGAATTTGTGTTGTGAAGTAGAAGAAGTTGTGTTGTGACGAAGAAGGTGTGGTGTGAAAAAGTTGTGAAATAGGTGTGTAGTGATTAGTGGTGTGAGATTGGTTCTAGCTACAATTAGAACTCAACATTTAGCTTAGTGTCGTTAATTGGTGTAAGCAAAATTCGTGTAAGGTTTCTCTGCCAAAAGGGAGTTCGTTGTGTTAGTGAAGAAAACTCTCGAGTAGGTGACTCGAGGAGTGAAGTAGGGCAAGGAAGGTGTCCTTGTAGGCGAACCACTATAAATCCTTTGTGTCTCGGTTTGATCCTTCCATCTCTCACTTATTATTTTATCTACATCATTTTTATTTACGTAGACATAGACATTTACATATTGTTGCATCTTATCACATTGTGCTGATATTGATTTCATGTAAAGATCAAATTAAAAGTTCATTCGTAAAAATAAAGTTTTTACAAACAACCTAAAAGGATATAATACATATATATACACATAAATGTTCAATTAATTATTTTGATCAACTATAATTTTCTAAGCAAAACTTTAATTGAAGTTATCTTTTGACAACCTTTTTATAAATTCAAATTGACGTAAAACTATTCACCCCCCCCCCCCTTCTAGTTTTTCACAATTGGCATCAGAGCTACGTTAAACAAGGCTTTTAAAATATATTGTATTTTAAAACTTGTAATCGATCTATGGAATCGAAAAAATATTTAGAAGGTAATATGACATTTAAACCACCATATTTTGATTATGATAATTTTTGTGAATGTAAAAATAAATTTAAAAATTATGCGAAATCAATAGATCAAGATCTTTGGCACATCATTTCAATTGGTGATATTCAAACAAAAACATATTTTGAAAATCAATACAATTACCTCATAACACAGATTGATAAAAATATAAAAGCCAAACTAATGATTTATAAAACTTTACCAAGAGTTGAATATGAAAGAGTATTTTTTTGTAAAACGGAAAATGATATTTGGAAATGTCTTTTAAACTCTCACCAATAGAAATATCGAGCCAAAGATGATAAACTTGATATTGCACAAGAATTAATTGTTCTAGAAAATTTAATAGACAAACATTTAGTTGAAGCAAATACAAGTGCTACTAGTTCAAATGTGGTCATTGAAGGTATCAATGACAAAGAATATATGAGCCAAATCCGAAAAAAGAACGTTAATGAAACATGGAGCAACATGGACGGTGAAGAGGATGGTTATATAGCATGCGAAGATTGTAAAGACACAAATGAGGTACAATCGGAAACTAAACATTTTTGCTATAATCAATTCATCTTATAATTTTCAAAATTAGAAAACAACTTTAAATGTTTTTGCAACATAGACTCAAAAATCACATTTAAAACTGAATCTTCAACATCTACTGAAGAAAATTTTGAAAAAGAAATAACTTTAGAAGATAAAATGTCTAAACTGAAAGTAATATTGAAATTAATCTTGAATGTAAAAAATGTCAAGACTTCAAATTAGAAATTAGAAAGGATGATGAAAAAGGAAAAATACTAGCTATATTTGAAAATAGTTCCAAATATCTATTATACTTAATATTCAAAAGGATTTTGATGACAAACCGGCTTAGGATTTAATGCTAATGATACTTCGATAAATAAATCAAAGCAAGTAAATTTTCTAAAACCTAGTGGAGAAACTTAGAAAGTTACTATGGTTATAATTGTTGTTTATCTCTTGTGACAAGCAAGTCATTATCATTGTGTGAAAACATATTGATAAGTAATTCTTGCACTTGTCATCAACATCTATACCACGTGCATTTTTAATCCAACGGATGTTGTAACTAACCATCTAGGACCCATGAGATTTTAGGTACCAAGTCGTTTTACATGTTAGGTGTCTAAATCACAAGGTTGGCACACTTGTTTATACGTGAAGTTTGACGAACCATTTAGTCATGCATTTATGCCTTCACGTAACTTTACTTCAAGTACTTGCTTGCGATTCTATGGTGTTGTCTTGTTATGCGTTCTCCATTGCCTTGCTTTCTCTCTACGGTCTTCTTGGGAATTAGTTGCTTCCTCTTCTCTCTTACTCGTAAGTCTTATTGAGTCAAATCAATTAAAGACGCAAGGTACGCTTTTCTATTGTATATGATAACTCTAACTTTCAAGATTGTTAATTGAATGCTTTTGGAATGATTTTGTTTATCGTATAACTAACACTATGGATATAGTCACTAAACCCCTTATGCATGAACCTTTTAACCACTTATGTTTAGGATTAAGATTGATGGAGCAAATTGACAAAATTTTATTACATTTTAATAAATTACTTATTGCATAAAACTGCTTTCTTTTCTTTTCTTCAACCTTGAGTCTAGAAATCTATTTCACACAAATATTGAAGTGTGGGAATTCTACATTGCATAAACATTTTTATAAAATCCAATCCATTCAAACAATTCTCACTTTTAAACAAATATTGTAAGTCTTTCATTACACATCTCTTCAAACTTCATCAAATTCTGATCATAATCACTCTTAGGCATTTTACTTATATTTCTTCAACCTTATTTTTGCACTTTCAATCGAGTCTAGGATTTCCATAACTTAATAATATTCATGAAATTAAGATGCTTAATTTACATTAAAACCAAATAATTAAAGATCCTCTTAAAATCTCTTTTATATACACTACGTTTCAAAAATTTCTTTTAAACACATTGTTGAATAATGCTAAAAACGTTTTTCTCTTAAAACATGCTTGATACTTCACATGAATTGTCAAAATATATAATCCAATATATATCCTTGGTAATCATGGATTAAGCAAATTGAATCAAGGAGATTTTGGATTGCTTCTTAGGATACATTTATTTCTTTGCATTAGGAGTCGAAGCAATCGCATCTCCACATTTGTTGCATGTAGGCACACACTAGAAAAATGTCAAGTATCACTTAGTCACATTTGTTCCATCATTAGTTTCTCACTCACTAAGTTGCCTTACACTTAGTTAGTTGCCTTAGGAGATATAACTTGCTTAATTGTTCATTTACATTATTGTCTTTGCATGAAACTATATTATATGCTTTGTTGCCTACATATATACTTTCTATGCATACTTCATTAAGATAATATTTGTTTAGTTGCCTAAAGAGATGGAATTGCCCTAAACCAAACCTCAAAACAAACATATCTCTGGAAAAATCTCTGCCAAAAACCATTTCTGGCAATCTGGGAACCAGACACTGGGCGGCCCCCATAATTATCAAGGGCGACCCCCTTAAAATTAATGGGGCAGACCAATAATTAAGGGGCCGGCCATATGATGGTCGAGGTTCCCTGATTGACTTCTGCTTTTTAGCCCATCACACCCTACTTTGATTCTTCACTTCCCTAATTTCACAAACACATTTTGTCTAGCAAATCCTCCAGTTATTATCCTTCCATTAATACATAATCACCCCACTATAAATACCTCTCCTCATCATATATCCTTGATCAACCATTCCAATCATGACTTCTCCCAACAAACCAAAATCAAAATCCTCAAAGCTATCAAGGATGACCGAAAAGCCTATGTGGCGTAAGAAACAAAGCCCTTGAAACAAATCCATCGCAAACAAGTGAATTTGGAAATCAATCAACACCTCCAAACACTTACTTTTCCAACTACACTCCATACCCACAAGGACACTCCTTTGAACCACTCTACAAACCTTACCACATTGGCCAAGCATCCAATTTAATTCCAAATCACACATCTCAACTTCCATCCAACTACAATGATCCATATCACTTCCGTCAATATCAAACTACACATCCAATAACTTCACTACCAACTACACAACCCCTATTCATCCACCTCCACAAAATGATTCACTCCACATCACCACGGAAAAGCAAAAGTTCCGTAAAGAAATCAATCAAATCCGTGATATTCGTGATCTTAATGCCATGCATCTTGCACAACGCAACTTGCACAAACCTCCTTCCTCTCCATACTCAAATTGTCTACCTCACTCACTAAACCTAGATCAAGTCATCAACTACACCCACTATTGTCCTTGTTTCTACTTCCTCCAAAAACAAATCCTTGACCTAAGTGAAGACATTGCGTGGATCGAATATCTTCTCACTCGTACTCATCCAATACCTCCACTAATTCGGTACAACATACCTAGATCCACTCCTTCCGCTCCACACCCCTCACCATCATACCACTAAATTTAATCACCATGCTTCCATCCTCAAATTAAATCATCACAAACTTTTGTACCCCATGGAAGTTCAAGAGACCTCGAGTCGGCATCTTAATATTATCTAATGTAGTTTACTAAAAAAGCATATATGCTTATATATATGCCTTTGTACTAAAGATTATGTCTTCAACACAATCTACTTTAATAATTAATGAATGTTTATTGTGTTTCATTATTGTTATTTGCTTTATTAGTTTGCATGAATTTCTCTTTGGTTTAGATCTACGTGTGCATGATTAATATATGATTATATATGAATTACTTGCCTTTCTAATTGACCAAAATCAATATGAAATGTTCAAATAGAGCTTGCTGCAAACACAAAACTAAAATAAACTATTTCCAAAAAATTTCAAATTTTGGTCGCTTGGTGCATCACCAGATGGGCGGCCCCCTTAAAAATAAAGGGGCCGGCCATTATTTAAGGGGACCGGCCACCTGGAACAGTTTTTACACTGTTTTCTTTTGCACCTTGTGACTTCTTTTGCTAGTCCCAGCTACCATTTCCCTTAAAAACTAAACTGATTTTCGAATCTAAACATGCATTTTCAAATTAATTCCATTTCTAAACATGCTTTCATGCTATAAAACCCCATACACCTTTCATCCACACTCCATCATCATCACAAACTTAAACAATTCATCATGTCATCACCAAAAACCACCACCTCCAACAAAGCCAAGAAACAAAAACTTGTTATCATCCCACCAAAACAACTTTTTATTGATCTCACTAATGAAGACAATACCACTCCATCACCACCACCTCAATGTTCATCTCCTAGTGCTCCAAATGCACCATCCAAAATACCATCAACACATGGAACCTCTAACTCCTCCATACCATCATCATCATCATCCATCAATGACTACATAAAAAATCACTTATCACCTCCACCAAGAATACCACCACCACCACCTATTGAAAATGCATCCTTAGACATCACTCCTTCACTATCACCCATCACACCTCTTGATGCACATTTTTCACCATCACCATTCAACCCACCAAACTTCAATCCCATCCTATGGAGCCTACTTGAAGCTCATGGTGACACTTGCCTTTGTTGCATCCATAACCGTACCGCCTACGAGATGAAATACACTACATGTTTTCATATATTGAAAGCTTGTTTCCTCAACCCCCACCAACAACATCCACACCTCCACCACCATCATCAACTACACCTCCACCCCCACCAACATTAAACACACCTCCATCAACACCATCATCTCCACCTACAACATTACTTTCCTCCAACTAAGCATGTTTAGTGTTTGGAAAATAAAATATTTCAACCATTTTGATTGAAATCTTTAGGAAAAATACTTCTATTAGAGTTTTGGTTGTTAGTTATCTTGTATGCTTGTAAGCAACATAGGGCTTTAGTTTATGGGTTATCTTGTTTATGCATCTTGGATGCATGTTGCTTGTAATTTTTAATATTTAGTTAAAGTATTCCTCTTATGCTCATATTCCTTGTTACACTTATATCTATATGTATTTGTTTCATGCTCCATATATATTGTGTTATCTAAATATTTTTGCAAGCATTCCATATCTCGACTTGTCTTGTAACCTTAAAACGAGGGGGGGTACACATCAAGGGGGAGCTCATCCAATATCGGGATAACCTTTTTGATGTTCACAAAAAGGGGGAGAAGTGATATAAACACACTAAATACTTGAATATAAAATAATTTTTTATTTAATGAGTTTAGATTTTGTAATCATCAAAAAGGGGGAGATTGTCGATATAAATAATGCATAAAAACGTTATTAATATTTCTCGATATCCCTATATTTTGACGATCACAAAATGTAAAATCATTAAATGTAAAATCATTACGTAAACAAATATTTAGTGATGTTGAGGCAACATGATCAAGATCTCTTTATGTTTAAATGATGACAAATAAACCATTGAAACACATAAAATAACAAACGTTAGCTCAAAATTGCCGGAGCCAATGTCTGCTCCTGGCGCGCTGCCCGCGCGTCAACGCGCCGAGTGACGCGCCAGGAGTCTGTATGGTTCAGTGCGAATTTTGAAAGTCGGCTTTCCCCTTACCCGACAAATGTGGATCTTTCAATACAGGTATGAATATGTTATGTGCTTAATTGAGAACACTTGAAACGAGTTTTGAGACTTGAGAGATCCTACTTTTAAGCACCCGTTTAAGGGAAAACACCAACTCATGTTTTCTAACTACCGCCTCTAGCCTAGGCTTTTCTAAACTTAGGGAGCTTATATATTTCACGTAACATCGTGTTGAAGCATCCATATGCTCATATCACGTGCTTACGTCTTCTCTAATTATGTAACGGGTTTACTCCCTTATTGGTCAAACTAAGTCAAAGGTCACTTTGCGTAAATGCATCCTTTCCCACTTGGGTTATGCTTTACATCAAGGCAAAACACTTAACTTGTTTGAACCAAGGTATTAGTTGAGAACGTCGAGTAATGGAAAGTCACGAGATATGAAACTATAGATTCTCGACATTGTGTTACTTGAACTTATAAGTAACCTATGATTTTCTCAACTTATAATCTTAATTGTCTAAACCTTTTCTTCTTAATGACAATTAGATTATGTCTTAATCCTCTCTTAACCTTATTTATGCATAAGACAAAACCAATCATATCCAAATCAAATATTCTCTTACACAATCTCTTACACCCTTACATATTCCCTTACACACTACATCCTAACCATCCATTCCTTTACAACACATCCTAACCCTTTATTTTCAACACATGGGGAATTGTTTGAAACCCTAATGAGGCTCCTCTCATCCTAGCCATTGAATTCAAATCAAACACATCTCTACCATCCACCAAATCCCTCTTCCCTATACCACCACATGTGATTGATCTCAACCATTAAATTCAAACTAAACTCATCTCAACCATCCATTCAATCTCTTCTATCTATACCACCACATGCCTTTGATCTCATCCATCCATTTCAAATGAAACCATTTCAACCCTCCATTTCTCCTTTCCTCCTAAGCAAAGCATATTCCTTGGAATATCCTTTCTTAACCCTAACCTAGCCAAGTGTTATCCTAGCCATCCATGTCTAATGAGATCATCTCATCCATCCACATCTCTCTACATGCCAAATTGTTTGAAAACCAAGGGAGGCTCCCTTTGATCCTAGCCATCCAATTCAAACCATTTCATCTCAACCCTCCATCACATTCTTTCCGCCAAGCATTGTAATATTCCTTGGCATATTCAATCTCTCTTTTCTATGCCATGTGAGGAGATACGCTTCTACCCCTTCCAAATTACCCTATCTACACTTTAAACCCTTGGTAATTTGGTTTCTCTTTAAACACTTCACAAATGATTTTCCAAATTGGCTATTTGAGTTGGTAAACCTTAGAATGATTAATGTTAAGGTTTAGTGTGAAGTACAATTGGGGGTTTAGCAAGGTAAGGCATTTATAATGCCAAACACCTAAAGCCTCGGGAATATTTTCCTGGGTGTCTGGCGCGCCTCCCACGCGTCAATGTGTGGGTGACGCGCCGGCCTCGGTAAAATATTCCCAAGTTGGGTCTTTGCCTATAAATACCATGCCTTGCCTCTTGTATCCCTCACCCCTTTCCATTATTCTTTCTCTCTAAACACTCTCAAATCTCTCAATCTCTCTATCTCTAATCTTGTGTTCTTGATTTCCACACTAACATCTTTGGAAGAACACATATCTTTGCAAGGGAAAATCACAAGAACCTAATCCACTATTTTGATTATGTCGAGGGTCTTCTTTCTTATACGCTTTCTATTACAATCGAGTCTCTAGGTTAGGTTAGGACTTGGTTGAACAAACATATATTCATTCATTCAATTATTTGTAAGGGAAGTCTTGTGTCTTGGTGGCCAAGCCTAGATCATTGGGGATCTAGTTGGGGTTTGATACTTCCGGGTGGAAGTCTTGGTAGTGATCTTTGTGATCCTTAGGTGAAGTCGAATCGCGAGATTATTTTGGGTGGTTTCCGAAGGCGGAATACCATAGGAGTAACTCCTTCTTTGTGAGCATCAATATTGGTGAATATTGGTGGAATGAATTGTCATGGTTTATAGTCCACCGAAAGGATTATATTAGTGAATAGTATCGGAGTCGCGGATTCGCAACTGGAAGTACGGATGGTATAAACCCCCCATCCCGAGCCAGTATATATCGTGGTGTCTTTTACTTGCTTTATATACTTTGGTTGTGTTAGTGGTTGTTGGATTATTATACAACCACTTGGTGCTATCTTTGGCTTAAAGTTTTTAAACATCTAAAAAGCCGAAGAAACCGTATTCACCCCCCTCTACGGTTCTACAATTGGTATCAGAGCGGTATACTCAAGTTTTTTAGCATTAAAGCCTTCCCGAGAAGTCGTTTTAAGTCAAAAACTTCTTTTCCAAAAATCTAAAATCCTAACTAAGATTTTTGGTAAAATAGAGTATAGATCCGTGGCTCAAGAGAACTATGTTGAGGGGTGTTTTATGCAAAGACCACCTTTGCTAGATATCGATGGGTTTTGCTTTTGGAAAACCCGATTCGAGACCTATGTTAGGTCAAAATATCTTGATTTGCAGGAAATCATCCAAAATGGCAACTTTGAGTTTATAGTGGAAGACTCGGAAACAAAGTTGTTAGTGAAAAAGCCACATATGGATCTTAATGATGATGAAAGAAGAAAGCTTGGTAAGAATGATGAAGCCAAGATGTTGATCTATAATGCTCTACCTCGAAGGGAGTTCGAGAGGGTTCATGTTTGCAAGAGCGCCAAGGAAATTTGGCACTCTCTCATCATCACTCATCAAGGCAACTCTCAAGTGAAAGATTGCAAGATCGATTTACTCATACAACAATATGAGAAGTTCTCGATCTCGGAAGAAGAAACCATTGATAATGGGTACACAAGGTTCAATGCTATAATCACTAGTCTCACGGCTCTTGATCCTAGCTTCTATAACAAGAACCATGTAAGAAAGTTTCTTCGAGCACTTCCATAGAAGTGGAGGCCAAAGGTGACGGCCATAGAAGAAGCCAAGGATTTGGAGGAACTACCTCTTGATGAGCTCATTGGAAATCTTAAAGTCTATGAGATGATTCTTGAAAACGACAAGGCGAGTACCAAAGATAAGAAGGAGAATGTTAAGTCTTTGGCTCTTAAAGCTAAAGTCACTAGTACTCAAGCTAGTGATGATAGTGATGGTCAAGAGGATAGCAATGAAGAAGATGATATGGATGACGAAGAGTATAATCTCATGGCCAATAACTTTCGGAGGTTCTTTAGAAAAGGTGGTAACTTTGGTAGGAGGAACTGGTTTGGAAACCGAGATAATGGTGGAAGGAAGAACTTTGGGGGAAACCGAAGTGGTGACAACAAGGTCGGTGAAAGCTCAAAACGCACACAAGGTTGTTACAATTGCGGTGAGAAAGGTCATTTCATCAATGAATGTCCCAAGCCGAGAGTAAACAAGGCATTCGTTGGAGGAGCATGGAGTGATAATGAAGATGAAGACCAACCAACAAATGACGCTACGTGTCTTATGGCTCAAGAAAAATTTGAGGTAACTCTAAAACCTTCCTCTTCTAATAACTTAGATACTATCAATTTGCAAAAGGAGAATGAGGAACTAGTTAAGTTTAATGATAATTTTAGAAAAACCCTTGAAAAAGCTCTCAAAGAAAAACGTCTTCTTGAACTAGAAAATGTTAAATCCAAAGAAAGGGTTTGTGAACTTGAAAGTAAAGTGATAACACTAGAACATTGCAAAGGGATGATTGAACCTTGTAAACATTGTGAAATACTCACTCTTGAGGTTAACTCTTTGAATGAAAAGGTGTTGGAAGCTTTTCAATATATATAAAAAGAGCACAAATGATTTAGAAGAACTAATAAGTCGACAAAAGGTGTCTCAAGATAAGGGAGGTCTTGGATTTTTTAAACAAGGTAAAACCACTCCTATAAGCCTAACAAAACCAATAACATTTGTAAAGGCTAAAGAAAACGAGGCTCCAAAAATCCCCGAGGCTGACGCGCTGGCTGACGCGTCAACGCGCCAGGCCCCTGAGGAAAATTGGACCTCCATTAAGCAATGTCATTAAACCGATTACTCCTCAAGCTCCTCTTGTAAGTACTCGAGGTAATCAAGCTTCCATTGCAAGAAGAGAAAATCCAAAACAATCTTCTAACTCAAGCTCTCGCAATGGACTTGGATACTCACAACCTCGAGTAAATAATAGACCACTTTTGCCTACACCTAATGTGAGATCTTCGAACTCATACAACCAAATACCATCCTTTCATAATAACCAAAGAAGAAACTTCTATAACTATGGTCAAAGGTCTTCTCAATACCAATACAACAATTATCAATGGAGAGACAACTCCTACTCAAACCAAAAATTCTTTAGACCTCAAACATATCATAACTATAGACCAAGTTATCAAACTCAAAATGACTGTCGAAACAATCCTTGATCCGCCTTTTCTAAATTTGGTATTGAAAAATTATGTGTCTTGCTTCAAGACCCAAGAATATTTAACTTGGGCACTTCAAATGCTAACCAAAATAGACCCAAGAAACAATGGGTACCAAAGGCATGAGTTGTACTTTTGTTGTAGGTTTGCCTCAAAAGTGATCTACAACCGGATGAGTGGGTAGTGGATAGTGGTTGCACTAAACGCATGACCGGGAATAGAAGATTGTTCACATTATACACGGGGTATAATGGCAATCAAGTCATTTTTGGAAGCAAACTTAACGGCAAAATTGTTGGCAAAGGTAACGCCCTTAATGACTCCATAGAAATCTCCAATGTTGAGCATGTTAGGGGTCTAAGTATCAATTTGATTAGTGTGAGTCAATTATGTGATGATGATTGTGAGGTCAAATTTACTAAGGTAGATTGCACTATTAGTAAAAATGGTGTTGTGTTAGCTAAAGGTCATAGGAGAAATAATTTATATACATGCGAGTTAGGTGATAACTCTAAGAAACACATATGTCTTACGTCCATGGTGGACAACTCAACGCTTTGGCATAGGAGATTAGGTCATGCCAATATGAGGTTAGTCCAAAACCTAGCTTCTAACGAACTAGTACAGAATTTACCAAAGTTGAGCTTTGAAAGGCATTATTGTGATACATGTCTAGGGAGTCAAGGACAAACCAATAATAGGAATATAAAGGAAGTGACAACTAGTAAAGTTTTAGAATTAATTCATTTGGATTTGTATGGTCCATCTCCGATCCAAAGTTATGGAGGTAACTTCTACACTATAATGATCATAGATGATTATTCAAATTACACTTGGATATTATTCTTAGTAAACAAGGATGGAGTTTTAAATAAATTCAACATTTTGAGAAATAAACTTGAAAACCTACTTGATTGTTCAATTGTTTCAATTAAAACAAATCATAGTAGCGAATTTGATAAAATGCAATTTGGAACCTTTTGTGAACAACATGGAATATGTTATAACTTATCGGGCCCGTTCACTTCTCAATCGCATGAGATTGTTGAAAGAACACATCGTAAGTTAAGAAGGATGAGTCGTGCAATGCTTGACGAGCAATCCATTCCACAAAATTTTGATGTCATGCCCTAGATACCGCTTGTTACATTTTTAATAGAGTCTACAAAAGAAAAGTAATTAATAAAACACCTTATGAAATACTTGGGTATAGAAGACCATCCCTAGAATATTTTAGAGTATTTGGTTGCAAAGTATTTATACTTAACACCAAAGAATATCTCACCAAATTCTACCCAAATTCGTATGAAGGTGTGTTCCTAGGATACTCTCAAACTAGTAAAGCATACATAGTGCTTAACAAGGAAACAATGAGGATTGAGGAATCTCTCAATGTAACCTCTGATGAGAGCATGCCCGAGCCTAAATCATCTCCTTCGGTAGAAGATGATGTGATCAACGAACCTTTAGTTCAAGATCAAGAAAGGTCACCAACATTACAAGTTAATGTTTTGGATGAAGGCAATCCTAAGGAATTGAGAGAAGCGAGGGGTCATCCTATACAACAAGTCATTGGTGACTTGAATAAAAGGACTCTTAGGTCACAAAACAAACAAGTCTAAGTTTTTGGCATGACATTTTTCAAAAGTCCAAATTACTTTGGGATAGGTTTTGATGCTATAACATGCATCTTAGGAGAACAATCTTTAGGTGATATTAGAGCTTATGTGATTAAGGTTTATGTGGAGGCATGGATGGAAGATCTTACAAATGTCTTCCAAGAGGAAAGATATGCATCAATTCATTATTCAAACTATGATTGATAAGTATCCAAGATTCTACATGTCTATACTATGTGCTTGAATGAGATAACTTGACACAAAATTATCTTGATTCATCTTGAAAATTTTGTCTTAGATATGACGTTTCTTCACAACTCACACTTGTGTTCAAGAACTTGTATCCAATTCATCTTGTTCTCCTTATGTGATAAATTACATGTTGCATGCTTAAATTAAATTGAATAATGTTATCTTGTAAGAATTAAATGCTTGTAGTTTCATGCATGGGAAATGATAGCAACTAACATGTATATCTAGTCCACCTTGTCTAACTAGATCACTCATCTCTTGTTGAATATCTCTTCCTAATGCCATGTGATCTAAGCATATTAGTACATGATTTAGATAGGTTGAACATCTTATCAAGCATCTATCATTAATAACATGACCAACTTTTATGTGTTTAGTATCCTAACTACCAACTTATCTCATCTATAAAAGGTGTAATCTTGCTTGCTACCATGACAATAAAACTTGCTTAAAATAAATATCACTTAAAACACATTCATAATGGATATGGAAGAAGAATTTGTTGGGTCATCATACCACTTTAACGATGGTAGGAGAATGATGACAAGGGAAGAAGAGGAAAACATTGATTGGGACAACATAAATGGTGCGGATATCCCAATTGTGAAAGATTTCGTCAAACTTTGTTTTGTCAAAGATGATATTTGAGCCAAGATTGAAGGAAATCTTGGGGAACCTGTGGAAAACTAGAAGGGGGGTTGAATAGTTTACCGGTTTTTAAATCCTTATTAACTTGAATATCTTTAAAAACATTTACGTTTGCTTAAAGATATAAACACAATGTTATATGTTTGATTCTTTGAAAAGCTTTTCATGTGAATAACAATTCTAACTTTATTAGTTTCATACTTTGAAAAGCTTTGCTTGTGATGATCCTAACTTTACTTGTTTAGTTCTTTGAAAAGCTTTACTTTTGTTTGAAGATATAAACACATCTTTACTTGTTTAGTTCTTTGAAAAGCTTTATATGTAACTAGCTATTTTAACTAAAGAACAACATGTAATAAGCAAAGATAAAAAAAGAAACGATCAAACCACAACACGATTGTTTATCGTGGTTCGGCTACAAGGACTCTTTTTCCTTGCCCTACATCCATGCCCTGAGTTTCCAACTCGAGAGTTATAAGCACTAATCAACAAGCTCCTTTCACCGGCGGAGAAAACCTTTACAACATCGCTTACACTTTTACCGACACTAAGCTAGATGTCGAGTTCTTTTACAAGGGTACAACCACTCCCATTCGTCGCTTACACTTTTACCGACACTAAGCTAGATGTCGAGTTCTTTACCAAGGGTACAACCACTCCCGCTAGTTCTTTTACAAGGGTACAAAAACTCCCGACAAGCCTAAAATACTAACCGATCACTTCTATACAAGATACATATGAAGTATAAACTACCAAAGTCTATACACACCAAAGCTAACAAGTCTTGCAACTTAGAGTTGAAACTTGTAACTTCTTAGATGAATATGTGAACTCCTTTGCTACATAAGAGAATCACACAAGTTAGTAGCTACTGAGTATAATGAGAGAATATGTGTAAAATATGACTCTAAGTGATCAGGGATTTCTTGCAAGTCCTTTGGTATTTATACCAAAGAAAGTCAGTAGTCTGGCGGACACGGCGGTACCCTCAGAAGGGGTCCGCCCGTGTTCCTCCAGGGGTCCGCCAGAACTGTTCAACCAAACTTACAATAAATCACTCCAAAACAAACAATGTCACATCTACTAAATACTAGTCAACATGCATTGCACCAAACATGGAATACATCCAAAGTGTGTAAGAACTTCATGGATAGTCAAACACATAAACAAGCAATGTCACATCTACTAATTACTAGTCAACATGCATTGTACCAAACATGGAATACTTCCAAAGTGTGTAAGAACTTCATGGATAGTCAAACACATAAACAAGCAATGTCACATCTACTAAATACTAGTCAACATGCATTGTATCAAACATGGAATACTTCCGAAGTGTGTAAGAACTTCATGGATAGTCAAACACATAAACAAGCAATGTCACATCTACTAAAGACTAGTCAACATGCATTGTATCAAACATGGAATACTTCCAAAGTGTGTAAGAACTTCATGGATAGTCAAACACATAAACTTACCATAAATGCACATTGATGAGATGTGACACTTTCTTATTAAAGAAATACTTTCTCATTAAGGAAATAAAAACCATGTTAAGTTTAAAAAGAAATGTAAAGACTAGTTATACAAGACTTAAACTAAAATGATGTTTTACTACAATCTAAAGTTTGTACTTTGTCATTAACAAAACTTAGAAAAGATCGTTAAAATATAAATAACGTTTTTAGGCGATATTTGTATTAACAATCTCCCCCTTTTTGTTGATGACAAAACATGAAATTTATTTATAAGGAAAACACTAGTTTTAGTGTTAAGTCTTATAAAGTTAGTATAAAAACTTGTTTTTGCTAAAAAGATGTGATATGCAAAAAAAAAAGTTTTTGAAACAAGTTTATATATAAATTCTCCCCCTTTTTGTCGAAACAAAAAGAAGAGTAGCGAGGCGGAAGTATGCACTTGCTCCCCCTTGGACGATACTCCCCCTAAATGGAGTGCCAAGAGAGGAGACATGGATTTTGAACCTACAAGAAAAAGGTTAATTGTCGCACAAGACAAGTCATGAAAGCATTTCATGTCTAGAACACAACTAAGAGTTGTGAAGTGGAATAATGCAACACTCATGCTCCCCCTTGAATATTACTCCCCTAAATGAAGTATCAAGGAAGGAAAACATGGATAATGATCCTACAAAAAGAAAGGTCAGTTCCTAAAACACAAGATATATGTATGCTACCATAGCAAGGTATAGTTCCCTTATTATACCTAAATGGTCAACAAACAATGCAAACCTTGTACTAGAATAAAATTCATTTCATGTAAAAGTTTGACTCTTAAAAAGACAAGAAATTAGGATGACAACATCCTACCTAAAAAAAACAAAAAATAAACTAAGAGCATAAAAAGCTACAAGGAAATCATCATTTTCCTTAATGAGAAACATTTTCCAAAACACAAGGCTAAGGTTGTTTAAGGATGAAAAATGTGTGTTGAGGGTTGTAGCGGGCTTTATTTTGAAGGTTGAGAGGGTGACACGGGTTTTGGTTTGTTGGTTTAAATGGGAAACATTTTCCAAAAGAAACGGTTTTGTTTCATTTTGGAGACTCTAAACTTGAGACGTTCCACAATGTGGTTTAGGATAAACCTCATTGCATTGTTTAGGGGATTATGGGTCTCTTTGTAGATAAGGTGAGACATCAATGGTTTTGGATGGTGATATTCTTGTTGTGGTGTTTGGTTGTGGTTAAAAGACTCATTTTGGTCAAGCAATGACATTGGTTTTTCATTTGTGAAAGGTGGTGATTTCGTTGGTCTTGATGGAAGATCGTTGAGATGCTTCTATTTTCTTATACGAAGAAAATAGAGATTCAAAATGTTGGGAAGGTTCATGTGGTGGTGGTAGTTGAACAAAGTGACGAAGGCTTGTTTCTCCGAAAGGATTACCATGAAGGTTTTTGTGAATGGGTTGAAACACAAATGATTGTAGGTGTGTATGACCTTGATCATTTGGAAAAATTGAGGATTTAGCATAACGGTAGGCCAAACTCTCAAGCAATGACGGTGGATGAGATGCATCATCCAATGACTCATTTGGTTGAAATGTTGGTTGTTGTTGGGTTTCCATTTCGTCAATGGTGTTAAAAAGTTACAATGATGGAGGGCTTGATGGTTTAGGTGATAGGTTTTCAAAAGTTTCCAATAGTGGATGTGGTGATGTTGGTGGTGTATGGAAAAGTTCCATTGGTGTAAGTTTTGAAGTAGCAAGATTAAGCAAATCTTGAATAGTGATCACATTGGTATTGAAATGTGTTGAGGATGGTGTTGAGGTAGTGAGGTTAAGGAAATCTTGGATAGGTGAAGAAATGTTAAGCGAAGCATCACTTGAAGAGCTTGACTTGACGGTTTTGTTGAAGCAACAAGGTTTGACACTAATCCTAGTGGTTTTTTAGAAGGATTTTGATGGTTAAGGTGTGATTTGAATTGTTGCAAAACTTTCAAATTTATAAGGTTGAAAAGGTGTTGAAATGGGTGTTTGGATTTGATGTTCTACCATTCAAAGAATGAGGTTTCAAATAATTTTCATGACCATGTCACATCATTTGATGTTAATTCAATGGAATAGGGTGGAGTGAAAGATCAACATATGCACTC
The DNA here is from genome assembly GCA_030686995.1 of Artemisia argyi. Classification (NCBI taxonomy): domain Eukaryota; kingdom Viridiplantae; phylum Streptophyta; class Magnoliopsida; order Asterales; family Asteraceae; genus Artemisia; species Artemisia argyi. The sequence goes on from CM060701.1 coordinate 216,408,665, forward strand.
AATGCTTTGTGATCATGGGATGTGATTTGGTTGAAAATGTTTCAATGGTTTGAAGGATCCTTTAAAAGGGTTCCTTGGGTTAGTTATGTTTGAATTTGAATTTTTGGAGGGAAGTGGCTTCCTAATTGTTTTAGTGAGTGAGAGTTGTTCTAATATGGTTATTGGAGTTAATGGAAGATGTTTCTCACTTAGGATAATGGTTTGACACTTTACAAGTTTTGGACTTAAGAAAAATGACAAAAAATTTCTGCAGGTGACTGGCGGAACCCTCACAATACACAGGCGGAACTCTATTTTGGGTTCCGTCTGGTCCGTTGGGCCATTTCTGGGTTTCCCAGAAATTACACTGGCGGACCCCAATTTTGGGTACCGCCAGATCCGCCAGGGCTGAAAAAATTGGCAGTCCGCGATTTTGACCCGCGAGACGATTTTCAAATTTTTCGAAAACTCCTAAAATCAAAAAGATATTGCATATCTAGTTAGGCAATGCAAGAATTGAACATGTAAACACACATATCATAGGACTTTGACCTTGAGGTCGAGAATTTCACTATACTTAGTGAAAATTTCGTAAACATGAAAATTTAACAACTTGCCAAATGTTGTCTTCCTGCATCATTGTTAGTTCCTACAAGTTCCAAATAGTACCAAATATCTTACCAACATACAAATACATAACACGTAATGTTTAAATGACCAAATCGTTCAAATAGCACCTAGTGCCAAACACTCCTACACACCCGCTCTCATAGACGGTCAATCTTCTTCTTGAGCATTTCAAGAAATCTCTCGATGTTTTTGAACATCCCCTTTGTTTGCTTGAACTCGGCCGACTCATTTGGAATATCCAAAAGTTGGAAAATGTATTCTAGATGTGGGAGCCTAGAGTTGGGCAAAGCCTAGAATTGAAAAATGTTTACCTTGGGCTTTGTAGATTCTCCTATCACTTAGTGGGACAAAAGCGTGTGGAATAAGAGAGCAGTATAGGTTAAGACCTCTAGGAGTTGATGGAATGGGAGAGATGAACCTAAAGAGAGGGGTCAAGAGCATTCGATATGACATAGACGTTGTGCCTTGCATGGAAATGTCGGTCATTTTCTTGATCATGAGTAGGCAAGGTTGAAGGGTTGTCTAACGGACAAGGAGTAGAACATGTAGCGAAGGCAAACATTGATGTGATCCCGGTTTCCTATGGTGCTAATTACATTGACTCTAAGGAGTTCTTCCCATTCCTTGAATTGGGACTTGAGTTCATTGAATTCAATTCCATGTGGGTCCTTGATGACCTCATTTCCGGTTCTAGTTCTTCTAGTGTTGGTGGTCCTAATGAAGAGGTGGTCACGAAGTTCATCTTTGGACACAAGAGGGGTATCATAGGGATAGATGCAGTCAAAGAGTGTGTCAAGAGTTGAGAGGAAGTGCAAGTCAGAGTAGATGCAAGTACCATGGTTTGGGACACCTAGGATTTGAGCAAACTCCTCGAGGGTGAAGGAGTATTGATGACTACAAGCCCTAAAGTTAATAGACAAGCGACATACTCATCCTTGGAGAGGGTGATGGATTCATAGAGTTCTAAAATAAACCTAGAACAAATAGGCTCGTCGATTTCTAAGAGACACTCAAAGTTGATTGTGGCAAATTCCGTATAGAGGTTTGTATCTTCTAAGAAGGATGGATCAATGGTTCTACCCTTATGGACATATTGTTTTTCTAAGGCTTTGAAGACAACGATTTGATTTTGAGTAAGACCTTTGGTTTTGTGGTGTTTGGGTAGGTACTTGATGGTGTCCTTGTGGTCGTAGTGAGTTGGAGGAGGCATGATGATTCCTAGAAAATCAAAATTTCTCATTTTAGTCTAAGTGAACGACTATTGTAATGTGTATGTTCTAGTGTGTGCCTATATGAAAACAATGTGGAGGTACGGTTAACTTGACTCATTTTGATGCTTAAAAATGTTTTATAATGCAAGTGATGTTTTAATGACGTTTTTCATTTGTTTTACCAATGTGGTGAATGGTGGTAAAGTATGGTTGACGACCGAGAGTGGATATGTGAAATGAGGTGGTGATTGCTTGACAACACTTAAAGCTTGGATATCTTCTTTGTGTTCTTCACTTGCTAGAAAGTGGAAGAGACACATTTCATAATGAAATTCACTTAACTTTTGATGACATAGACAAATATGTTAATGAGAGTATGGATATGACAATAGCCTTTTGTTTCAAAGAGCGACACAAAGGTGAACATAGGTTTATGTATCATGAAAGGTGGTTTAATCTTAATAGGTTAGGTTATGGTGGGGATGACACACTTGTTTGGTTACATTGTGGAATCTTCTTGTGAAGATGACTAGGTGGAGTTATTGGTGAAGATGATATTGACTCTTGGTTTCTTTGAGGGCATGGAAATGGTGGATGACTCGATATTGATAGGACAAAGGATAACTTGGTTTCTCATTTCACATTGGTTGTTTGAGGTTTTAGTGATGAACGGTTATGAGGAAGATGCTTGAAGTTTTACTCAATTAGTGAATCTCATGGGCTGAGATATATCACAAGGTGAATGTGATGAGATGATGGTGAAAGAACAAGTGAATGATTAAGTAAAGAGGGTGTTTGGTTTAGAAATTAAAAATAAAGCATCCTGTGGCTTTGGCGGACCAGGCGGAACCAAAAAGTGGGTTCCGCCCGTATGGTCTGAGGGTACCGTGGGAGCTGCAGGAAAAATTCAAAAAGGATTATCTTGATTTTTTGTGGTTTTATCCTAATGTTCAAAACTAAGGTTTTAGGTCTTATGAGTCTTTGACTAAGCCTAGGGATGATGAATGCTTCTCATTCAAGAGGTTTTGTGAAAACGTTGATAGAATGGTTAACGTATACGACTTTCTTAGTTAAGATGTTCCTCAATGAACATTTTTACCAATGCGATGATGACGGATCACAATATGTCAATTAATAACATAATGGATTGGGTTGTTGCTGAAGTCGATGCTTCCTTTGTTGAAGGGATAACAATGTTGATGAGATGAATTCCGTTGTTGACACGGATTTGCTTGTTCAAGCGGAGCTTGTTGATGTGCTTCTCCATCCGATACTAATTTGAGAATCTTACGCGTTTTGGAGAATCATTGGGTAAGTAAGTATAAAAGTGTAAGTACCACTTGTGCTTTTCTTATCAACTTATTACCGACATAATTCCATTTGCATACACTATGGTTTCTATTCCCGTTCTTTTGGGAGACCATAATCCTAGTTGTGTAGTACCTTATGATGTATCCAAATAGGCTCAACTAAAGAGTTGTTTTAGGATCTTCTTTAACACGAGCACATAGACAAAAGCTAAACATAATGTTGAATCTAATTGTTATGAGAACAAGTAGTCTTCCAAACATTTCTCTACGTTTAGTTTTACCTACGGATTTACTAATCTCATTCTTGATAAGTCATCAATAACTTAACCATTGAGAACAAGAGAGCAACTAGGAATGTCTTTAAGTTAAAATCCCTTGCTTTTGTGGCGTGCTTTTATTATCAAAAGGTCTTTCAAATATTGACACTATACTCACTTGATTACTTTGAAATATCAATTTCGTTTCACTAGTTGTTTTATTCTAAATTCCAAAAACTGTTTTTGTTGAATTTGTTTGACACAACTATGACCTATAAATCAAGTTTTATAACTTATGTCAATTTTGCTTGATTCAATGTTTGTCTCATGGTGAGGAGATGTTATTTTATACTTTTATTCTTAATGTTTTACACAACATATTTGTCTTGCCATCATTGGACTTTCGACTAAGTTATCATCTACCAAAGATGATATCATAGAAGGAGGAGATCACTCGTTAAATGTCATATTCAACGACTCCTCGACTCTTTGGGTTTTCTTACTTAAGACACTATGAACTCTGTTTATTTTGAAAAAGTCCAAGAGGTACAACATCATGAGACTATGTGTCACATTTGATGTGTAAATCCTAGATGTTGAAAACTCATTTTCTTTCACACATATGCTAATGTGACTTATTTCACTTTGTGTGTTTTACGTGAGATTATCATTAAGGAGTGATTGAAGAAAAACACAATTAAAGACTCAAAGTATGGTGTTTGAGAAAATTGTTTAACAAAGGTTTGTTTTGCAAGCATCACAAAAGTGTTAGACATTTTAACACTTAGGAAATTCTTAGTTAGCTCACTTGTAAGCAAGAGTTGAATGAGACATACTCAAGAGTTTTTCGTGTTTATCTCTTGATGGTTAAAGAACCAAAACACCTTATATCTCCTACTAGTACTAAAGACTAAATTCCTTGTTGCATAGAATCTAATCTTAGTTATTTACAAATAGCAGGTAGACACTCTAGAGTATTACAAATAACACATATTTGAACACATAATGCTAGAAACAAGATACAATCAAAGTCAAGTTGAAGTAATGCGTACCTTTTAAATTGCATAGAGATGCTATCAAGCGGATAAGCATTACGCGTAAAAACTTGGTTTGACGACACGCTTTGAAACTCAATAACTCATGTATCCAAGAAGGTTAGGTAATCGTATAAAGGCATAGAGAATGATAGTATTAATCCTTTTATCATGAGTTTCTATTAGATATTGAATTATCTCTAAATTTCTCTTCTATGTTTGACAAGTTTTACTTGCTTTGTTTTGTTAGTTAATGGTGCTTTTGAGTTAAATCCTAATCCGGTTTTATCTTTAAACAACCTTTGACTCCTCAACAATCTTTCAAGAGATTTTGAGCTTTCATCAAATTTAACTAATATTTTTCCTTTCTCATATTGCTTTTTAATCTCATGTTTGTAATCTAGACATAATTAACATTCTAGATCAATTTCAACATTACTCACAATTCTAGACATTTTATCTTCTAACGAGATTTCCTTTTCAAAAATATTCTTAAAAGATTTTGAAGACTCATTGTTAAAGATAGTTTTCAGGTCCATGTTGCATAAACGTTTAGACTCATTTTCTAGTTTAGAAAACTCTAGGATAAATTTGTCAAAGCAAAAGTGTTTGGTTATAAAATGTACCTTGCTTGATGTTTTATCTAGTTGAGAATCACAAACCGGATAGTTGGCTTCATCTTTATCCGTGTTATTCCATGAATCGCAAGCAAGTCCACTACGAGCTTGACATGAGTAATCATCTTCACTAACACCTTGCTTGTTATTTCAATAAATTGACAATTAACTACCGGATCATTGTCTTCGTCAACATCCATTTCATTCCATGATACGCAAGCAAGTTCATCAAAACACACGTACTCATCTTCACTTGTACCTTCATTAAAAACATTTAAACTAGTAGCACTTCTACTAAGTGTCTATCAATTAGTTTTTCTAAAACTTCTAATTCATATGTAAGATCAAATTGATCATCTTTGACTTGACATATTCTTTGATGAAAGTTTAACATATTTTTCCAAATATCATTAGCCATTTGACAAAAATACATTCTTTCATATTTGGTACTAAAGCTTTATAAATCATTGTTTTAGCTTTAGTATTGTTATCAAGTTTAAGATAGTTATCTTGGTTTTCTAAAACTTGTTTTCTTTGGTTTGAAATCACCAAAAGAATTAGTATGCCAAAGATCTTGATCAATTGATTTCACATAGTTTTCAAAATTACTTTTTCACTCAAGTAAGTTTTCTTTTTCAAATAGCGGTGGGTTTTGAAAAGGTTGCCCTTCTTTGAGATTTTCAAAATCCATGGATCGATCCAAGTTTTAAAATACATTATATTTTAAAGATCTTGAGTAACGTAGCTCTTGATGCCAATTGTGGAAAACTAGAAGGGGGGTTGAATAGTTTACCGCTTTTTAAATCCTTATTAACTTGAATATCTTTAAAAACATTTACGGTTGCTTAAAGATATAAACACAATGTTATATGTTTGATTCTTTGAAAAGCTTTTCATGTGAATAACAATTCTAACTTTATTAGTTTCATACTTTGAAAAGCTTTGCTTGTGATGATCCTAACTTTACTTGTTTAGTTCTTTGAAAAGCTTTACTTTTGTTTGAAGATATAAACACATCTTTACTTGTTTAGTTCTTTGAAAAGCTTTATATGTAACTAGCTATTTTAACTAAAGAACAACATGTAATAAGCAAAGATAAAGAAAGAAACGATCAAACAACAACACGATTGTTTATCGTGGTTCGGCTACAAGGACTCTTTTTTCTTGCCCTACATCCATGCCCCGAGTTTCCAACTCGAGAGTTATAAGCACTAATCAACAAGCTCCTTTCACTGGCGGAGAAAACCTTTACAACGTCGCTTACACTTTTACCAACACTAAGCTAGATGTCGAGTTCTTTTACAAGGGTACAACCACTCCCATTCGTCGCTTACACTTTTACCGACACTAAGCTAGATGTCGAGTTCTTTACCAAGGGTACAACCAATCCCGCTAGTTCTTTTACAAGGGTACAAAAACTCCCGACAAGCCTAAAATACTAACCGATCACTTCTATACAAGATACATATGAAGTATAAACTACCAAAGTCTATACACACCAAAGCTAACAAGTCTTGCAACTTAGAGTTGAAACTTGTAACTTCTTAGATGAATATGTGAACTCCTTTGCTACATAAGAGAATCACACAAGTTAGTAGCTACTGAGTATAATGAGAGAATATGTGTAAAATATGACTCTAAGTGATCAGGGATTTCTTGCAAGTCCTTTGGTATTTATACCAAAGAAAGTCAGTAGTCTGGCGGACACGGCGGTACCCTCAGAAGGGGTCCACCCGTGTTCCTCCAGGGGTCCGCCAGAACTGTTCAACCAAACTTACAATAAATCACTCCAAAACAAACAATGTCACATCTACTAAATACTAGTCAACATGCATTGCACCAAACATGGAATACTTCCAAAGTGTGTAAGAACTTCATGGATAGCAAACACATAAACAAGCAATGTCACATCTACTAATTACTAGTCAACATGCATTGTACCAAACATGGAATACTTCCAAAGTGTGTAAGAACTTCATGGATAGTCAAACACATAAACAAGCAATGTCACATCTACTAAATACTAGTCAACATGCATTGTATCAAACATGGAATACTTCCAAAGTGTGTAAGAACTTCATGGATAGTCAAACACATAAAGTTACCATAAATGCACATTGATGAGATGTGACACTTTCTTATTAAAGAAATACTTTCTCATTAAGGAAATAAAAACCATGTTAAGTTTAAAAAGAAATGTAAAGACTAGTTATACAAGACTTAAACTAAAATGATGTTTTACTACAATCTAAAGTTTGTACTTTGTCATTAACAAAACTTAGCAAAGATCGTTAAAATACAAATAACGTTTTTAGGCGATATTTGTATTAACAGAACCCCTTGAGAATGATCACACTCGTAAGTGTGCATGTTGCACTACCAATGATGTGATTGAGAGGAACATTCTCACTTTACGTGAGGAAATTAGAGAACTACACAAATCTATCAACAATGACATGTTGGTTATGACTGCCATTCTTAAAGATATCTCAAGGGTGTTTCTTCAAGAAAAGGATGAAGAGTGAAGTTATAATAACTTGCTCTAGTTGTAGCAATCTTAGCCTTCTCACAAGCTTGTATGAATAAAATATGATAGGATAGAATGATGATCTTCTTGTATGTCCTTCATTATATATAGTTGGTATTATGCTTGTATTAGGTAATGTTGTTTGTGTCTCTAGCTTGTCTTAGGAATTGTCTTTGTTGTATGCTTTATGCTCTTCTATGTGATATAAAATGTATTATGAGTTATATGTGAAAATCATGTTTAGTTCATCTCCATTGTTATATTGTGCTCAACATTTTGATTATGGAGTCATCTTGGACACAAATATACTTATTGTTATAATGTGGACTAACCCATGTTGCAAGTATCCAAATAGTAATCTAACCCATCTTGGACTTCCACATGTGAGGATTTCTTGTTTGTTGTATGTTGTGATTTCTATGTGTAGCTAGGCCACCGTAAAAGGTGAGGCTTTTGACCCATGGATCCCCGCCTTAAAACAAGGGGGAGCAATGATCTAGGGGGAGCACATTCGGTCCCGCCTTTTTGATTTGACAAAAGGGGGAGAAAGAAAGCAAGAGCGTGAAGACCATTCAAGAAATGTTAAAGGCTTCACCAATTTACAAGGCAAAGGTCAAGACACAAGCTACACCAAAGGCGCGCTTTGTCTTCACTAAGTTTGGTAATTTTATTTGCTTTCGGTTTTTGTTTATAATCATCAAAAAGGGGGAGATTGTTGAGGCAACATGATCAAAATCTCTTTATGTTTTAATGATGACAAATAAACCATCGAAACACATAAAATAACAAACGTTATCTCAAAATCTCCGGAGCCAATGTCTGCTCCTAGCGCGCTGCCCGCGCGGGTGACGCGCCAGGAGTCTGTATGGTTCCGTGCGAATTTTGAAATTCGGCTTTCCCCTTACTCGACAAATGTGGACCTTTCAATACAGGTATGAATATGTTATGTGCTTAATTGAGAACACTTGAAATGAGTTACGAGACTTGAGAGATCCTACTTTTTAAGCACCCATTTACCGGAAAACGCCAACTCATGTTTTCTAACTACCGCCTCTAGCCAAGGCTTTTCTAAACTTAGGGAGCTTATATATTTCACGTAACATCATGTTGAAGCATCCATATGCTCATATCCCGTGCTTACATCTTCTCTAATTACGTAACGGGTTTACTCCCTTATTGGTCAAACTAAGTCAAAGGTCACTTTGCGTAAATGCATCCTTTCCCACTTGGGTTATGATTTACATCAAGGTAAAGTACTTAACTTGTTTGAACCAAGGTATTAGTTGTGAACGTCGAGTCGTGGAAAGTCACGAGATATGAAACTATGGATTCTCGACATTGTGTTACTTGAACTTATAAGTAACCTATGATTTTCTCAACTTATAATTTTAATAATCTAAACCTTTTCTTTTTAATGACAATTAGATTATGTATTAATCCTCTCTTAATCTTATTTATGCATAAGACAAAACCAATCATATCCAAATCAAATATTCTCTTACACAATCTCTTACACCCTTACATATTCCCTTACACACTACATCCTAACCATCCATTCCCTTACAACACATCCTAACCCTTTATTTTCAACACATGGGGAATTGTTTAAAACCCTAATGAGACTCCTCTCATCCTAGCCATTGAATTCAAATCAAACACATCTCAACCATCCATCCAATCCCTCTTCCCTATACCACCACATGTGATTGATCTCAACCATTGAATTCAAACTAAACTCATCTCAACCATCCATTCAATCTCTTCTATCTATACCACCACATGCCTTTGATCTCATCCATCCATTTCAAATGAAACCATCTCAACCCTCCATTTCTCCGTTCCCCCAAGCAAAGCATGTTCCTTGGAATATCCTTTCTTAACCCTAACCTAGGCAAGTGTGATCCTAGCCATCCATCTCTAATGAGATCATCTCATCCATCCACATTTCTCCACATGCCAAATTGTTTGAAAACCAAGGGAGGCTCCCTTTTATCCTAGTCATCCAATTCAAACCATTTCATCTCAACCCTCCATCACATTCTTCCCCCCCCCCCCCCAAGCATTGGAATATTCCTTGGCGTATTCTTTCTCTCTTTTCTATGCCATGTGAGGAGATACACTTCCACCCCTTCCATATTATCCTATCTACACTTTAAACCCTTGGTAATTTGGTTTCTCTTTAAAAACATCATAAATGATTTTCCAAATTGGCTATTTGAGTTGGTAAACCTTAGAATGATTAATGTTAAGGTTTAGTGTGAAGTACAATTGGGGGTTTAGCAAGGTAAGGCATTTATAATGCCAAACACCCAAAGCCTCGGGTATATTTTCCTGGGTGTCTGGCGTGCCTCCCATGCGTCAACGCGTGGGTGATGCGCCGGCCTCGGTAAAATATTCCCAAGCTAGGTCTTTGCCTATAAATACCATGCCTTGCCTCTTGTATTCCTCACCCCTTGCCATTATTCTTTCTCTCTAGATTCTTTCTCTCTAAACACTCTCAAATCTCTCAATCTCTCTATCTCTAATCTTGTGTTCTTGATTTCCACACTAACATCTTTGGAAGAACACATATCTTTGCAAGGGAAGAATCACAAGAACCTAATCCACTCTTGTGATTGTGTCGAGGGTCTTCTTTCTTATACCCTTTCTATTACAATCGAGTCTCTAGGTTAGGTTAGGACTTGGTTGAGCAAACATATATTCATTCATTCAATTGTTTGTAAGGGAAGTCTTGTGACTTGGTGACCAAGCCTAGATCGTTGAGGATCTAGTTGGGGTTTGATACTTCCGGGTGGAAGTCTTGGTAGTGATATTTGTGATCATTAGGTGAAGTCGAATCGCGAGATTCTTTTGGGTGGTTTCCGAGGGCGAAATACCGTGGGAGTAACTTCTTCTTTGTGAGCATCAATATTGGTGAATATTGGTGGAGTGAATTGTAACGGTTTATAGTCCACCGAAAGAATTATACTAGTGAATAGTATCGGAGTCGCGGATTCGCAACTGGACGTACGGATGGTATAAACCCCCATCCCGAACCAGTATATATCGTGGTGTCTTTTACATGCTTTATATACTTTGGTTGTGTTAGTGGTTGTTGGATTATTATACAACCACTTGGTACTATCTTTGGCTTAAAGTTTTTAAACATCTAAAAAGCCAAAGAAACCATATTCACCCCCCCCCCCCCCCCTCTACGGTTCTACAAGTGACAAAATATCATTACATCCAACTAAATCACTTAAGGTATGAATAAACAATTTTCTAATACATTTTATGATCAAAGGAAGGTTTATTTACTTATTACAAATTATATAAAATGGTATAAACATTTTATATATTTAGAAAAACACTTTTGGTAATTAAAGGAAAATGTTTAATTCATAATAAATACATGAATTCAAACTTTCAACTAAAATCAGTTAAATCTACACCAAACAAACTTTCCCCAGAAAAGACAAAGGAATCTGGCCGTTACAGGTCTTAATTATAAGGGGCGGCCCCCTTAATTTTAAGGGGGCCGGCCATGATTTAAGGGGGGCGATTTACGCTCCTGTGTCAAAATCTTTTGCCTATAAATACTGGTTCAAATATGTAATTTTTCCTTACCTTTTGCACTAAAACTTTCTGTCCAAATCCTCTCAAATCATCCTCCTAAAACCTTTGATCATAAACTTATTAGTTCTTGTTTTCAAGTGATCCATTCCCTCATCATTCAAAGTGCAAGAGAAGAATACCTCTTTAACATCTAGTTAAGAAGTATTATAGATGTGTGAATATTGTTAGTAGTTGTGTAAATTACTTGTAAAGGTGTAGAAGTTTTGTAATGGTAGATCTAGGCTTGTTAGTGGTGTAGAGAAGTTGTGAAGTAGAAGTTGTGTTGTGAAGTAGAAGAAGTTGTGTTGTGACGAATAAGGTGTGATGTGAAGAAGTTGTGAAATAGGTGTGAGATTGGTTCTAGCTACAATTAGAACTCGACATTTAGCTTAGTGTCGTTAATTAGTGTAAGAAAAAGTCGTGTAAGGTTTCTCCACCAAAAGGGAGTTCGTTGTGTTAGTGAAGAAAACTCTCGGTGACTCGAGGAGTGGAATAGGGCAAGGAAGGTGTCCTTGTAGCCGAACCACTATAAATCCTTTGTGTCTCGGTTTGATCCTTCCATCTCTCACTTATTATTTTATCTACATCATTTTTATTTACGTAGACATAGATATTTACATATCGTTGTGTTAGTGAAGAAAACTCTCGAGTAGGTGACTCGAGGAGTGGAGTAGGGCGTGGAAGGTGTCCTTGTAGCCGAACCACTATAAATCCTTTGTGTCTCGGTTTGATCCTTCCATCTCTCACTTATTATTTTATCTACATCATTTTTATTTACGTAGACATAGACATTTACATATTGTTGCATCTTATCACATTGTGCTAATATTGATTTCATGTAAAGATCAAATTAAAAGTTCATTCACAAAAATAAAGTTTTTACAAACAACCTAAAAGGATATAATACATATATACATACATGTTCAATTAATTATTTTAATCAACTATAATTTTCTAAGCAAAACTTTAATTGAAGTTATCTTTTGACAACCTTTTTATAAATACAAATTGACGTAAAACTATTCAACCCCCCTTCTAGTTTTCCACATGCATGAAACTTATACTTGATAAGCCACATAGAACGAACAATATTCACATTAGCTGGACGGGGCAGAAGTACCCACGTACCATTAGTAATAAAAGCATTGTATTCATTTAACATAGCATGTTTCCACTGAGGATCACGAAGAGCATGAACATGGGACCGAGTGAATGGTAGTGACATGACAATTCATATGCTCGAGAAGCTTAGAAATATCGGCTTTAGCACGTGTGACCATGAGATGAGTGTTGACGGTGTTTGTGGGTATAGCAGGCTGTTGCATAGCAGGTTGTGGGGAAGTGGGCTCTGGAGTAGCAGGTGGTGGTGAAGTGGGCTGTGTAGTAGCAGGTTGTGGTGAAGTTGGCCGTTGCGTATGGAGAGGGAAGGTGGGGTAGGGTTGGTGAGTATTGGATCCCGGTGAAGGGAGGTGGTGGGTTGTGTTGTAGCATGACGAAGTGGGCCTCGTTGATCTAGCATGGTGGGAGTCGTTCGACGGGTACAAATGGAATGGGTAATGGTATTGTGGATAAAAAATCATAAGTCGTAGGCATGTACTCGTGTAATGAGGCGAAGAGGAAAGTATCCTCGTCAAACCTAACATGTCGTGATAATATGATTTTGTTTAAGGGTAAATCAAGTCACCTATAACCACGATGATTGGCAGGATAACCAAGAAACACACAAGGAGTGGATTGTGGTTGAAGTTTATGATCAACATGGATATATGGATAACACAGGCAGCTGAATACACGCAAATTGTCATAAGAGGGAAGTTTGTTATAAAGCTTAGCATAGGGAACTTCATTTTGAATTGCTGTGGAGGGAATAATATTTAGGATATAACCAGCCATGTTGAGAGCCTCCACCCAATAGGAGGGTGGCATACGAGCCAGGAAAAGCAAGGTGTGCATAATGTTTTTATTGGTACGTAATATACGTTCAGATTTGCCATTTTGTTGTGATGTGTGTTGGCAAGAAAAGCAAAATTGAATGCCGATTTGGCGAAAAAGGTCATGGAAACGTGCATTGTCGTATTCACCCCCATGATCACAATGTAAAGCCTTAATGTCTACAGCAAATTGTTGATTTACATAAGCACAAAAAGTAACAAAAGTGTCATACAAATCAGATTTTTTATGCAACGGATAAACCCAAACAAAATGTGAGAAATGATCCAAAAAGATAGCATAATATTTACTGCCGCTTTCACTCGGAATAGGGGATGTCCACAAATCCGAGTTGATAATATCAAAAATAGAAGCAACATACTACTCTGAACTAGAAAACGGGAGCTTTATCTGTGTACCTAATTGACAAGCATGACACAAAGCGGACGACTTTGACTTATTACAAGAAATTAAATTACTAGACTCTAAACAACGAAGCACATCTTCCCCGGGATGCCCGAGACATCTGTGCCACGTAGTATTACTAAATGAAAGCAAAGCAAAAGGAGGATTCATGGATGAGTGTTGTGTAACCGGGTAGAGATCACCCGTGCTATCACAAAGGAGCAAAAGGCGGCCTGTTTGATTATCCTTTACAAAAAAACAATATGCATCAAATTCAACAGACACATCATTATCAAACGTAAATTTACGAACAGAAATTAAATTTTTAATTATGTGGGGTGTGACAAGAATATGATTAATGGGTAGTGGTTTTTGAGAAGTGTACAATAAGCTATGTCATGTATGCGTGACAGGTATAAAGTTGTCGTTGCCAACATATATAGACGGATAAATGCTTGAAATAGTAACATAAGTGAGAATACCTGTGTTGTCATCCAAGTGAGAGGAAGCACCGGTGTCCATATTCCAAGCAGGATCCTGATGCGTCGTCTAAAAAGCTTGAGGAAGCATAATAGCCTAAGACTGAAGACAACTAGGACCCATGTAAGAATAGTTATATTGCCATGTGGTATAGCCTGATTTCCCAAAATATTAGTTCCCTAAACATTGAATCAGCCTGTGGTGCTTGCTGGGCCAAATGAACAGTACCAGCTATATTAGCTTGTTGTGGTTACTGGGCCAGGTGTAGCGCTGGTAAACTAGGCTGAACAGGCAACCCCATGTTGGGATGAATCGATCCAATAGGCTGGTAAAACATATATGGGTTAATCATTAATGCAATTCATACCAAAAAAGGAATAGGGGACAGGAGGTGCGAGATTCGAAGCTTCGGGCTGAGATACACGAATGGTAGGCTGATTAGCTGAAGCATACGTGGCACCATATATCATTATGGTGAATCTAAGATCAATGACTAAGCACAAAAGAAAAACGGCAGCAAGCAATAGCAAACAATTATATAAGCGACAAATTAAAGATAGCAAGCAACAAAGTGTTAATTAACGTGAGGTAGCAAGCAAGCAAGCAGGTAGGTCTATATTTGAAAGCATTAAGTGGGTTTTGTATATACACGTGGCACCATAGAAACTATAATATTGTTATGGATGTAAGATCTTTTATGAATTGTTTACGCAGGCAAAAAAACTTTAAGGAATGGAGAAAAAAAAAACGGAAGATGAGGGTTTTTGAGGGTAAAGGGTATGTTTTGGTTGTGGTTTTTGGGTTGGCTCTTATTATCATAATATACTTGGTAATTTTTTTTCATTTTACTAGTTATAATATCTGTGCACGCATGAAGTTTTTCAGAAAAATTTAATTATATAGTATTATCATTTAAAAATAGAAAATCTTATTTATATTAAGGTTTAAAAACAGCAATTCTCCGTCCTCCAAGAATCAATGTTTTATTTTTAGTAGAGTAGGTTTTGCTATTCTAAAAAATGTTGCGGCGCAATTTGTTGCCCGTTTACCTGTTATGCGCTTTTAAATTCAATGATCAGCTTTTAAAAGTAAGAGAAAATATATATATATATATATATATATATATATATATATATATATATATATATATATATATATATATATATATTGCAGGTACAAGCCTTTTATGGGGCATAGCTTAAGAAGCAAACATAAGTCGTAATACTTGTTACAATATTTCACAAGTGAAGAGCCTTAAGGGATTAATGTGCTAGTCTAGAACAAACAATTCAAACATCTGCTGTTATGAAGTTATACTCGAGCATTCATCAGCGTCGAAAAACATAGGAAACCAAAGAAACAGACATTTTAACACACGGGCAGTACACGTTGCGTAAACATAAGAAAAAACCATAAACATGTAATGCTACAACCACAAGCACCATCAACTTATTTATACCCCAGAACTCGATCTCTAACTTGCAAGCTTAAAACGAACCACCAAGATGATAAATATCAATTTGGTGGTTGATGCAAGCTGGAGTAGGCGCACTATTATAGGTGCCACACTTAAAAAATAAAATAAAAAATAAAATTAAATAAAATAATTAAACAACTACATGCTCGCGGTTCTTGTGGTGTTGTGAACATGGCCCACCACCAGAGCCATTCATAGCTTCGGTGGTGTGGCATTGGATGACGAGGGAATGTTAGTAATTCCCATGCTTAAATCCCTTGTTTTGCTCCACTCGTGTGAAGAAAGGTGTAGTTTCTTGGCTGCCACTAGAAATTCGACAGATTGCAATGGTGTCAGAATGTCGATGATACCCTTGAGGACATTCAACCGCAGCCTGTCTGCTTGTAATATGACACTATAAAGATCATGGGCATGAGTGTTCATTGCTCTATCGACATGGCTCGGCTCTCTCACTTGTTTATAGTCGTTTGCTAGCAACACCTGATCCACTATCCGCTCCTGCATACATCAAACTTCAATCTATAATACACCATATATATCAAGGATTTTCAACCAAGATATGCGCCATCGTGACAAATATACCTAAGGGGTACATGTCAGAGATTGCTTATTACGAATGTTCAACAAGCATAAAAAATGTGTACTAATTAATTAGATTTACTAACGACTGATGTTATAGCGTCCTACAAAATATTCTTAATTGTTTTTTTTTTTTTTTTAAAGCATGTGGCTTCTTTTTATTTATTTAGAAAAAATGACCCGATGTGACAGTACAATCTCAAAATAGCACTTATAAAAAAGGTGTTACAGAAAAAATGTGTTAAGGATTGCATAATGGACTCGTATTGTATACATGTAAGCTTGCTACATGGGAGTTGAGCTTGTCTTCGTCCTTAATTGTTTTGGCATTGAGATCGTCTATACTTTTGAGCTGAGCCGTCGAAATTTCTCTGAGGTTTCCGTGCTTGACTCCATCAAGAAACTCTGCAAAATGTGCATCTAACTGGGACCCGCATAACGCATACACAAGCCGGATAATTAACGAAGGTTTGCAACCACCATTCCAAAGCAATGAGTTCTCAGTTGTGGTCCCCCATGTGGGAAACAAGAAAGAAGGTCCGTCGTGTTTTGCTAGTAATTGGGCGCGAGAAGCATTGTAGTTTTCATATTGAGTGATGATTTTTTTTGTTATGAGTTGGAGGTAGTCGATATCGATTGGGTAGTTAGTGAGTGCTTGGACCAATTCATCGTGATCGAGCCTCTGTTGTGCCATCCAGTTCTGATAGCAGGATTAATTGGAAATGCTGGTGTGTCACTTGCTCAGCCATGTTTAATTTGGCAAGGGTGTAATATTATTTGATCAAATTCATATGGGTGTGCATGCACTATTATATACTGTACGTAGCAACTTTTAAATAGCCTAAGAAGTGGATAAATATATATCGACCACAAGTGGGAGAAAATGCCAAAGAGGAATATATATTCAAGATTTCAAGTAATCAAAATATCTATTATTGAACAACAATTGTTCCCATGTAGCTTAGCAAGACAAATTGAAATGTTCGACAAAGTGAGATGCAAGTACGTATGGTTAACAAGATTATTGACGGGCTAGGTTAACATACGTCACCGGCGGAATATCGTACTATCATTAAGTATCGCCTTATGATTCTTTTATTTCCGGTTGATAAAATATGTCTAGTTTAATGCAAGGCATGTTTGGATTCCTTTAGGGAATATGTGGTTCACTGCAAAGAGCTCTCGAGATTCAAGTACAGATCGACACGATATAGTTAGGGATGTCCTTTTTTGACGTTTGTAGGCGTGTTGTGATCTCCACCAAGAAACAAACACCTGTGAACTTTTTGACTAACCCGTTGATGGAAGATCCACACTCTGGCAGGCAGACGTTTTGGTGTTTGGATGGGTTGGAGTGAAACTTGCGTATGTAGATCTTAACAGGGTATCTCTGATCTCGTGGGTTTGAGTAGCCGGATTTTTACAGTAGGATATGTTGCTTTGAAAGCCGCTTTGTACAAAGTGGCAAAACATGAGAAAACGTGCATTGAAAATCAATATGTTTTTATTTGCTTTCGCGTTTGATATTTTTGGTTTCCTTGCACCTGATCAGCAGATTCCAACGAGTTTTGCATAGTAATGTTATGACACCTAGATTCGCATATGTAGTTTTTAAAAAAATTAGTTTTGCAATTTAAAAAAAAGCTAGCGACGCAGCTTGTTGCCCGTTTACCTTCCATCTCTATGTAAATCCAAAATACATATAAACTCTTGATCCAATATTACTAATTAAGAGAATTCGTAACGTAAACAATATTAGCAACCGAAATTGCCAACTAATTAGTTATACAATATTTCAACCTAGGTTTATTTACGAGTATTAATCACTCTTGATCCAATATTTTTTATTAATTTTTTAAGGTTTTTAAATCGGTAAATTTTATAACTCTCTAATGACTTAATCCACAAGCAGCTTTGAGCCAATCAACCAAACATAATATTGTCTAATACTCTCACAATTTGAGAGGAGAAATTACGAAAACTCGAATTGGAAAATAAAACTAAACATAAAAATAAATTTAAATATAGTTATCTTGCTTTAAAAAAAGTTCAAGACTTTGATAGCAGCTAATCGTGACGGATAAACATGATAACAAAGAGAATGACTTTCTGTGTTAGCGACTGTCCAGGCTTATAACAGAGCGTGATGGTACGTCCGACTGGTGGAGGCGGCGATTCCGGTATCATTTTTCATAATTTAATTACAAATCCACGGCCGTTGATAGAGTCAGCTGCCTTTAAGTGGTTTAAGAGTTATGAGTAAAACAATGAGCCATATTTATTTATAAAAAGTATGGCACATGGCGGAGGATATAGTGGTAATTCCGGTATGATTTTCTTTGTAATTTCAATACGAAGCTTGACGTTAGTTAACTCGTGGTTGTTTTGGAGTTACAGTCGAAACAATAGGTTGCTTCTTTAAGATTGGGGATAAACGGCGATGACTAAAGTTTGACTTGATGGTATAGAATTGGGACTTTGTTTTCACCACCAATATAAATGCGAAAGCTTCTCTAGACCAATTATAATTTTTTCAATATTAAAGATTTTTGTTTAATCCAAAGGGTATGATAGTATGTCACACTAATTAACCTTGAAATACATATGGTACTTGATTAAACGAGTCAAAACGTATAAGTTTTGGAATGTCAAATGGAGTCAACCGATTTGGTCAGACCAACCCGAAGCAACTTTTACGAAATTTAATTATTAAAATAAAAATAATAAAAAATATATAAAAAGATGTTGTAACATACAACTATAAGTCTATAAATCTATAATAGTTAAAGTGGAGCATTGGTTTTCCTCCGTACATGCATAAAAGTCCCATTAAAACACACACACAAAAAATCATACAACAACATGCCCAAGACATCACATGTAAGTTCCCAAAAACGAATATGTGGTCGACCCTCTTTCTCACGGTGCTCAAGAACAAGCGACATGAGATAATAAGAGTACTCGGTGTAGGCTTGTCGTCCAGCCTCGCCGTCCTACGTGGAGGGGGCAACGGAGAGCCCTTCCTCGCTGCCACACCAGGAGACCCTCGCTGTTCTTTTCCGTTGGGTTGATGTTCGTGGGCACGGCGAGAAGGAAAAGGGGATATGTTGCAGCTTTTTTTGGGTTTTGTTTGTGTTTGTGTGTTTTTTTGTGAAAAATAAAGTGTGTGTGTAAACTGTGTGTGCAGGAAACAAAGAAGAAGATGATAACGTTTTTTTTTTCAATGGGCTTGAATTTGGGTACAAATAGTGATGGAAGTGGGCTAATCAGTGTTAGATCAATTTGGGCTGGAATTTGGGTACAAGAAGATGATAACGTTTTTATCAATTAAGTTGGTTTTTTTTTTTTGAAACCTTTTTTATAAAAAAATGTTATTTATAGTATTATTTGAATAAAATGATTTTGATAATTTGAATAAAAAATAAAGTTGTAAGTGGTAGGACCCAAATGAAGAAGTTGAGGTTTGTTGTTTGGTGAGGAGTGTGTTAGTTATGAAGAGATGTTGGGTGATATGGCACACGTGAGGCCCGAATGAAAAGCTCGAGCTTGTCAACTACATCTAGTGCTCTAAGAGTAAAAGGTAACCACCCCCATAACTGTCAGACAAAGGAATGCAAGGCCCGATCCCAGTCCTCTAAACGCATACGGCAAAGTAAGTAGTGGGTCCCACTATTGCATTAGTCAGGAGAAAACCCACATGATAGTATGATACCACTCACCTCAGTGCATCAAAAAACAAAAATCAAAGCACGAAATTTACGTCCCAGGTTGTAAACACGTATGTACCTGGGTCCAACACTTCGAACAATCGATCCATGTATGTGACCACGATTAGATCTTTATACCACCCACATGTTGTAAACAATAGCAGTTTTGTTCCAACCATAGTAGTTAATGGTGGATTTTTCAGCGGGTTTGTGATGAAGAAACGGAATGGCGGCCACGGTCACATCTTGAAGAAAGGATATAGACGTGTGAATATGTAACCGATTCTTCCTATATTTAGGCACTTCCTATATTTAGAGATTGCATTGCAGCAGCAACAAATTGTATTTTACATATTGACGACCTCACAAACCGTTTTTTGGAACCATTTTCATGACTTATAACTAACTTTGACCCATTTTTCATGACAAAAAGCCCTTTATTTCTTTTTTTGGTGCAAAAGGTGAACTTATATTATCATTATCAACTGTGTACATTTATAACTCAGCATCATCTGTCTTGGGCATACCCAAACAGAAACTAGATACAAAGAATACAACAATTCATCCACTACATACTATCACTGATACTACTGCTATCACAAACCAACTATATCAGACAATATTCTGAAAATCCATACAATAGAGATAAAAAACTCCCAGCTTCAACCAAGTAACAAGAGTTTTATTCTCCTTTAAGCACCATACCATCTAGCTACATTTCCATTTCTCCTCCTCATTTAACTCACTCAACCTACGACCACAGTGAATTAAACAAGAAAAGGACAATGGCTTCACTAGGTACCCATTCACTCAATCCAGTCAAGGGCTCTTCCAAGTCCCCTACATTTCCATCTTTACAAATGGCTTCAGAAACTTGGAAACACTCACCTTGAGGGAGACACCACCTTACCTCCTGTAGTGAGGCATTGAATGGACAAAATAGGATCATCTTACACTCCTCATTATTCCATTCATCATACCCCACCCACCTATTCACTCTACCCTTCAACCACTCCTCATTATTCCATTCATCATACCCCACCCACCTATTCACTCTACCCTTCAAAAACAGGAAACCTACTTTATGATTCTTTATCCCACTTAACTCAAACTCAACACTGGCAACCAATTTTTTACCTAACAAAGGCCTAAAAGAGTTACCAGGCTGAAATTGAAATAAGCTTTCCAAAGAAATCAAAGTACAAGGCCATCTGCTTATGAGTGAATAAACTAATACTTTACCTTCCAAAGTAGAAGATAGAGTATATAAAGGATAAACCTTGCAAAGATTCCATTCAGAACTTAATAGAAAACAACATTCTTCTTGAAATTCATCTGCTGAGCCAAATATCAGATATGCCAAACACTCCTTAAACCAACCTCCACCCCAACATTCCACTTGTGATCTTCTACTCATACTTCACTTACTCAGCAATCACATTTAATTTAATATCCCACACTTTTTCAGTGTCACAAACAACTTGAGACCATTTCATCTTTAAACTTGACAGTCTCATTTTAATAACATCACACAAACTTCTGAATAAATCTTCCACTGATCTTTTTTCCTTAAAAAGCCCTTTATTTCTTAAGTATCATATTAAACTTGTTCAAGACCATAATCAAACGTTTTCATAAACCACAAGTACTGTGTTAACTCAAATAGGCATAAAAGATTGTTTAGCTAAACGACACTTTAAAACACTACATAATCGTTAAACTTTTACTATAACGATTCACTCAATCACTATAAGTCCTATGTACAACGTTATAATCAAGTTAATAACTTCATAAAGACTTGTACACTCTGACATTATCGAACTTTATTCTAAGTCACGAATACTATATTTTCGTAGGACATAGTTAAAGCTCGTGGCTTCACGATTCATTATCTATCGTTATAATCCACTACTGATCACTATGGTGAGTTCATAACCTCAACTTTTGTTTAACTGTTTTATAAACTCCTTGAGGAGATACATACTAAAACTTTTATTATGGACAATTATTTGCAAACTGTATGCTTATCTTGAATGTATTATTGCATGGACCATTAATCATTTGCGAGTGAGCGCAAATATTATAGGTAGGCCTATCGGGATTGGCGAATCCCGTTTGTGTTAATCAGTCGGATATCACAAACGCACTATATTTGAATTACTAGATATATGGCAAGTACCTACACGAGGCCATTATTAATGTATATGTCACACACACACATACATATATATATATATATATATATATATATATATATATATATATATATATATATATATATATATATATATATATATATATATATTTGCGTAACATGAGCTTAAAACAATAATAACTATGAGGATAATAATTGTACACATGGAAATTATTACTATAACTTTAAACTTTATTGTCCATTACTATTAAACCTATGAATTCACTCAATTATTGTGTTGACTTTTTGTCATGCATGTTTTATCTCAGATACTTAAAGTATAATAAGAACACAGAAGGCGCATGGAAACATTTTGAAAACTTTGTTAGGAATTATTGAAATGACAGAGTCATTGCTGCTGTTAGTATTTTAGTGGTTCCTGGGGTTAAGTCAAACCGTATTTTTTAGAAAGTTGTTTAAGGTAGTGATATGATTTGATTTTCTATTTATTGCTGTATTAGGGTTCTTTGTGTATAAAAGGAATATACGGTTTATGTTTATTCACACTTGAAGAAAAATATTTTTATTAGATCCATAGAGGATAATTGTTTATTAGAAAACCTTGTTCATAACTTTGATCGTGTTCTTATTATTCCGTTGTGCTTATAATCATTGTTGATATTATCCTAGATTGGGCTTAAACGATCTTCTACAGACTTGCATATAATTATCATTCGACGAAGTTTTAAATTTTATTATGCACTACTTATATATAGTCCGAACTTATGAGACCTCGTTGTAAAACTCTTATATTATATTAAATCGAATGATATGTATTTTCAAAATATCTCATTTAGAGTCATTTTTTGTACTTATACTTTGTGTTATGAAGTAATACCTCAATGACAATATCTTCCACTGTGATAACTTTGGAGGTGTTACAGAAAGAATCCCCTTCTCCCATATGTTCTTTTACCCACTGTTTATTCACATATACACATACTTGCGAGTTTATATTTGGCCAGTTGTGAAGCTTTAAACCTTCATTATACATGTTGGAAATCAGCCTTCCTCACCTTCGGTCACGCCACAAGAAACACACAACTGAACACAACCAAAATATATCGACTCTCATGTGCTCAAGGGTTTTGGGTTTTCTGTGTATTGTATTAATATGAAAAACTGATCACCGCACTTACAATAAAATACATGCTACCTATTTATACTATCAGTAAACAAACTAAGGGTGTGTTTGGTAGAAGGAAATAAGCTTGGAGAAATGGAAATGATTTTATTTCTCTTGTTTGGTACACTAAGAAATTAAAAGGTGAAGAAATCCAAATTCTCTGGAAATGAGTTCATGTGTATTTTTGAATTCCACAGTTTCCACCCCATTTGCTCAGGAAATGAAGTCTCCGTATTTTTTTCTAAAAAAAATGGGTTAAAATTGAAAAAATGAAAAGGGTACAAAGATCAAATATCACTTGCCAATCACATTTTACACCCAAACTTCACAAATATCTATTACATTTCATATTCCAGATGATCTCTGGTTATGGGCTTATGGCCTTTTTCTTGTCATTGTCGTTGCTTCTGTCGAGCTGTTTGATGGTCATTAGATAGTGATCCCATGTGGTGTTAGATTGTGAACACCCTCCGGTGGTGGTCATCGATTGTGACCGTCATATGGTGGTCGTCATTTAGGCGTGGTTGCCATCTGGTGGTCGTCATCGATTTCGGCAACCATGTATTACTCATCTTGTTATCTTCGTTTGCTTCCTCACGTATTGCTATAAGCCTATAATTATGTAAAATGTTTTCAAAATTCAACTCTGTGATTTGATTGAGACTCTATATTCATGTGTTAAATCGTAAAATTGTTGTGTGTTTATATCTATGGAGATATGGTGTTTGTATTTAAGAGGTCAATCACATAATTTTGTATTGTTACGTACTTTCAGCTGTGTTCTTTTTATCATCAAACAAAACATTGTCAAAAAAATTATTGAATAAAACAATTTATTGCTTATTTCTCGGGTCTAAGTATTTGTTGCTACCAAACATAAGAATCCATCCAAATTCTTTACTGGTTTCTATTCTTCTAATTTCTAATCTCTTACTCATTTCATTTAACTAAATTTCTCCCCGCCAGCTATACGTGCTCTAAAGTACACAAAACATGCAAACAGTAGTGGTGTAGTGCATGTACTGCCAAAAATTAAAAAGGAATGACCTTAAAAGGGTGTGTGATGCAAGATCATGATGTCCAACAAAGTTGACAACTTGGCACCAATAAATAAATTAGTGCCCTCCGTATATGCACAAAAGTCCCATTAACACGCACACAGAAAATCATAGAACAACATACCCAAGACATCACATGCAAGTTCCCAGAAACGAATATGTGGTCGACCCTCTTTCTCACGGTGCTCAAGAACAAGCGACATGAGATAATAAGAGTAAAAGATAACCACCCCCATAACCGTCAGGCAAAGGAAAGCAAGGCCCGATCCCAGTCCTCTAAACGCATACGGCAAAGTCAGTAGTGGGTCCCACTATTGCATTAGTCAGGGGAAGACCCGCATGATACCACTCACTTACAATACGACAAAAAAACAAAACTCAAATTAAGCATGAAATTTACGACCCAGGTTGTAAACACATATGTAACCATGATTAGATCTTTCTACCACCCAGGTTGCAAACCATAGCAGTTTGCTCCGACGCAACGGTGGATTTTTCAGCGGGTTTGTGAAACGAGTGGCGGCCGCGGTCAGAATCTTGAAGAAAGGAGAGAGACGTGTGAATATGTAACCGATTCTTCCTATATTTAGGCACTTCCTATATTTAGAGATTGCATTCCGCGCAGCAGCGTCAAATTGTTTTTGGGAAGGGCAAGGTACTTAGCACGAAAAACTGTGCATTGCTTAATGAAAAAAATGTACGTACTATCTAAAACAAAATTTGGATAAAATGTACATATGTTTTACCCTTTAAAAGGGGAGAGACTCTAAATATAGATCAAAGTACGCTAAGAGTAAATCGTGAAAATTGTTTTTTTGGTTTGCCTATTTTGGCCGAAATTTAGAAACCATCCGCATTATAAATTATGTGCATGGATACTTTTTAAGAGGCTAAAGTCTAATAAAAACCAATCTAGAAACGGATGAGTTCATAATTCGTTAAACCTTCTAAATGAATCATCTTTTGGAGAGATTCTTCTGATAGACTTTTGATTTTTAAGATGAGTCATGTTAATTGTTTTTGACATCATTTCTGTTAAAACCAACACTCTAAATGATAGTACTTCGAACGTGCTTAACATGCATTCCACGTCATTAATTACACTTACACTTTGATCATGATAGTTGCAGCCCAATTTTCATCGTAGCATTTGGCAGTTGATTGACAAAATAGTTACTCCGTCTTTTATTTATAATATCATTCGCTAGAAGAATCTAGCTGTTTTGACACTTACAAATATATATAAAAATTGCAGGTACGAGCCTTTTATGGGGCATAGCTTAAGAAGCAAACATAAGACGTAACACTTGTTACAATATTTCACAAGTGAAGAGCCCTAAGGGATTAATGTGCTAGTCTAGAAAAAACAATTCAAACATATGCTGTTACTCGAGCATTCATCAGCGTCGAAAAACATAGGAAACCAAAGAAATAGACATTTTAACACACGGGCAGTACACGGTGCGTAAACATAAGAAAAAACCATAAACATGTAATGCTACAACCACAAGCACCATCAACTTATTTATACCCCAGAACTCGATCTCTAACTTGCAAGCTTAAAACGAACCACCAAGATGATATATATCAATTTGGTGGTTGATGCGAGCTGGAGTAGGCGCACTATTATAGGTGCCACACTTAAAAAATAAAATAAAAAGTAAAATAAAATAAAATAAAATAAAATAATTAAACAACTACATGCGCGTGGTTCTTGTGGTGTTGTGAACATGGCCCAACACCAAAGCCATTCATAGCCTCGGTGGTGTGGCATTGGATGACGAGGGAATGTTAGTAATTCCCATGCTTAAATCCCTTGTTTTGCTCCACTCGTGTAAAGAAAGGTGTAGTTTCTTGGCTGCCACTAGAAATTCCACAGATTGCAATGGTGTCAGAATGTCGATGATACCCTTGAGGACATTCAACCGCAGCTTGTCCGCTTCTAATATGACACAATAAAGATCATGGGCATGAGTGTTCATTGCCCTATCGACATGGCTCGGCTCTCTCACTTGTTTATAGTCGTTTGCTAGCAACACCTGATCCACTACCCGGTCCTGCATACATCAAACTTCAATCTATAATACACCATATATATCAAGGATTTTCAACCAAGATATGCGCCATCGTGACAAATATACCTAAGGGGTACGTGTCAGAGATTGCTTATATTACGAATGTTCAACAAGCATAAAAAATGTGTACTAATTAATTTGATTTACTAATTAACGACTGATGTTATAGCGTCCTAAAAAATATTCTTAAGTGTTTATTTTTAAAAGCATGCGGCTTCTTTTTATTTATTTAGAAAAAATGACCCGATGTGACAGTACAATCTCAAAATAGCACGTATAAAAAAGGTGTTACAGAAAAAAGGTGCTAAGGATTGCATAATGGACTCGTATTGTATACCTGTAAGCTTGCTACATGGGAGTTGAGCTTGTCTTCGTCCTTAACGGTTTTGGCATTGAGATCGTCTATACTTTTGAGCTGAGCCGTCGAAATTTCTCTGAGGTTTCCGTGCCTGACTCCATCAAGAAACTTTGCAAAATGTGCATCAGACTGGGACCCACATAATGCATACACAAGCCGGATAATTAACGAAGGTTTGCAACCACCATTCCAAAGCAATGAGTTCTCAGTTGTGGTCCCCCATGTGGGAAACAAGAAAGAAGGCCCGTCGTGTTTTGCTAGTTGGGCGCGAGAAGCACTGTAGCTTTCGTAGTGAGTGATGATTTTTTTTGTTATGAGTTGGAGGTAGTCGATATCGATTGGGTTGTTAGTGAGTGCTTGGACCAATTCATCGTGATCGAGCCTCTGTTGAGCCATCCAGTTCTGATAGCAGCATTGGAAATGCTGGTGTGTCACTTGTTCAGCCATGTTTAATTTGGTAAGGGTGTAATATTATTTGATCAAATTATATGGGTGTGCATGCACTATTATATACTGTATATAGCAACTTTTAAATAGCCTATGTTGAAGAAGTGGATAAATATACAGACCACAAGTGGGAGAAAATGCCAAAGAAGAATATATATCCAAGTAATCAAAATATCTATTATCGATGGCGATTAGCATGTGCAAGTGATACAATCGTACATAGCTCTTCATTGTAAAAGACCTCTAATTTAATATACATCTATTAAAATCTATATTTTTATACATATCTAAGTGTATAATGTTTTGAATTTTTAAGGTCTTTGTTAAATATTATCAAACTTGAAGTTTTAGTGTCTTTGCGTAATATCAAAGAACTTTTTATTTTCAAAAATAGTTAAACTTTTCATGATTTGCAAGGCCTCATTCGTGATTTCGCATCAGGCCACCTAAATCAATGGGATGGCCCTGATCCCATGTAGCTTAGCAGACAAATTAAAATTTCCGACAAACTAAGATGCAAGCACGTATAAACATAATCATAAAAAGTTTATCCAGGGCCGGCCCTGGGTGCGGGTATGGTGAGCGACGGCCCAGGGCATCAAACAAATAAGGGGGCATCAAAATTTTGGTGCGATGAATCTGTTTAACTTGATAAAAATGGTATTGTGATTATAGTACGCTCGAAATAAACCCACAAGTTTAGTATAACAAATTTGGACGTGGAGTGAGCTCCAAAGCTGCAGATTAAAACAAAAGTAAGAAGATGAAAAATGAAGAAGACGTTTATAGGGAATGTAATTACTTTTCTTGGGCAGTAAAAGAAATATTTTATAAAGAAAATCAATTTTCTGGATAAATTACAGGAATAGTCCCTGCGGTTTGGGTTAACTTATACATATGGTCCTTTGAGTTTTTTCCCATCCTATTCATATTAACTTGATTGAGTTCAACGTTTATTTGTGCAAACTTAGAAACTTTAAAAAGGACCCGTGGGTTGTATAGAGGTTGGTAATTTCTTAATAAAGGATTTGTGGCTTTTTTTTTAATGCGAATACACTATAAGTCTAAATTCATAGTAAAGTTAGTATATCTTAACTACTTATAATAGAGAAATGGTCAATGTGAAATGTTGAATTTTCAACATGGTCAAATGAGAGAGAAAAGTGAAATGTAATTAATACTTATTAAAACACTCCAATATTTAAAAGTACAATGATTTATTCACATTGTACAACCAAATTAAAGCATAACTAAATTAAATACAACTAATTAAAACACCACTTATTAAAAAGTACAATAAAATTTTCATAATTTACAATTTAAACAAGCTACAACATAATCCATATAAAATATCATACAAATGAAAATAACATCTTATTATACACATCATACAAATTAACAAAACACACAAAGCTTCATAATACCTAACAAGTTGATGGTGCATATAGTTTTAAAAATCGGACGGGACCAACGGGTTCAACCGGGAACCGGTGTCGCCACCGGTTCGGCTAACCAATAAAAGCCATCTGAAAATAAACCAGAGAGGACCCGTTATTATACGCATTATACAAATTAACAAAACACACAAAACATCATACAACCTAACAAGTTGATGGTATATATAGTTTTGAAATCGGACATGGCCAACAGGTTCAACCGGGAACCGGTGTCGCCACCGGTTCAGCTAACAAATAAAAGCCATCTGAAAACGAACCAGAGAGGAGCCGTTGAAACATATACAAACTGGTGAATCAGGCCTCATCGAGATCTATTTCTTTGGTTAATCGTCAAAGGGTACCCAAAGGAAAAACAGAAAAGTGAAATGTTTAAACTAAAAAAAGAAAATGTTGAAAACATATATTTCAAAAGGAAAATATTAAAAAAAAAATAAAAAATCGGGTTGACCCGGGATGCTTCAAACCCGGCGGGTAAACCCGGATTAATTTGACCCGTTTTCGACCCAACCCGGCAAGTTCACCCGGTTTACATCGACCCATTTTTCGACCGAAACAGTTCAACGGGTTGAACCATCCGGGTCGAACCGGATTTCAAAACATTATGTTTAATCACCAAATCTTCAAACTTTTATTAATTTTCTTTTATAACCTATAAACTTTTTTTTATCCATAAACCACCTGTCGTTATAAAATCTCGTTGCTATGCACGGGTACTCGTCTAGTATTTATAAGTGTTCAATTTTCGTTTACATTTTCAAACTTTTGAATTAGTGACGAGGTCAACGGGGTTTTATAGCTGGTCGAACTTGTTGAACTAGCAAAGCGTTTGGGAATAGTTCCCAAAGTAAAGAAATTAAATAGTTGTCCAAGTTTAGTAATTGAAAAGGGGGTTTATTTAAAAACACTAAAAGTTACTGTGTCGTTTATTACAAAAATTATAAGGGACATTTTCAGATCATCTCGCTCAGGGTAGCAAAAAACTCAGGACCGGCTCTAAGTTCATCAAGAGTAAACATCATTATAAAGAGTAAACATGATTATAAAGAGTTTATCTACGAGCCGTAATCACTCTTTATCCAATATTACAAATTAAGAGAATTTCTAAAATACATAAAGGTATTTTCAAAATGTAAACAAAAACAATGTTGGCAGCCCAAATTGCTAACCAATTAGTTATACCATATTTCAACCTACGTTTATCTACGAGTCTTAATCACTCTTGATCTAATATTTCCAAATTACATTTTGAAAAATATTCTTAACATTCCGGATCAATATTAAATTTCAAATTCCCAAACTAAAAAGATGTAGCATAGGACGTAAACATCATGATGGATTTTTATTTTTATTTCTTTGGTAAAAGGTGTTTACATCCCGTAAATTTTATTACCTCAAAAAACATTTAAGGAGGGGGCGATTTTTGTTTTTAGCCAACATACCAAGGATAACTTTTACATTTTTCCGGCGTAGAAGGTCTTCTATATGAAAGGTGAAGGAATAATAAAGATCCTATAAGTTCTAAATGGAAAAATATTATCGGCTTTTGCAAATCTGTTTTCCAAAATATCATCACCTTCTGTTTGTATCTGTTGTTCATTAACATTTTTTTTGGCTTAGTAAAAAAAGCTGAGAAGTTAGGCTTCAATTTCGTAAGAACATAATTATTATTGTATTTCATACTTGTAAAACATTCAAACAAAAAATCATAGACCATAATCATATGCTAATTACAAGACACGAGTATCAATATTACACCTCTTGTTTTACGAGTAAACGTAATCAACTAAATGATTGATGCTCATGTGTTTTCCAAAATATTTGATTGACACAATAGAATGTCTGTAGATTAATGGAAAATCACTTCTTTTATGTATATGGGCCAGGCATACTACAGTAATATTTTACATACAACAGTTATCAAATACAGACCGGTGTTGGGTAAAGTGAAAATGTAGAAATTTATAATGAAACCAGAAAACAAGACTTGAATCTCAATTCAAGTCAATCTTATTATTCAATCAAAACAATCACAAGATCAGAAAGCAACTGATCTCAATCAGTACAACAATCAGAATGAACCACACAACTTGCCACTGCTACTTAGGTGCAAGTCTATTGACTAACTTGCCAATAGTTTGATACAAGACACTCAAATCTCACTATGAATACTAACAACGGATCTCTACTAACTTTGATTGAATAACAAAAGATAAGACTGCGTAATTTTGATGTGTTGAAGATGAGAAACCCTAGCAGGGAAAAGAGTATATATAGCTCCCTCAGCATCTTTCAAGTCTTGTCAACTTTAGTCCTTGCACTTCTTAGCTTTAGTCAACTCAACCTCAAGACACAAATTAGCTATATCTGAAAATACAACAAAGTACAAATTAGTCCCTCAACTTCATAATTCCAGGTTGAGTTATATTTCAACATCCCCCCTTAACTCCAACCTGGAACACATCAATCATACCCAGTTTACCAACAAGCTTATCATGTTGAAGCTTGCCTAATCCTTTAGTTAAAATGTCAGCAGTTTGATCTGCAGTATTAATCTTTTCAGTTTTAATAACTCCTGCCAAAATTTTTTCCCTTACAAAATGTAAGTCAATTTCTAAGTGCTTAGTCCTTTCATGAAAACCAGGATTGGCTGCTATTTTAATAGCAGCTTGACTATCACAAAAAAGTTTAACAGGTAAGAAATGTTCCCAGTTCAAGTCATTTAAGATTTTTAAAACCCAAACAACTTCAGAAGTAGCAGAGGCCATAGCTCTGTACTCAGCCTCTGCTGATGACTTAGAAATGGTATTTTGTTTTTTGCTTTTCCAGGAAACTAGTGAACCATTTAAGAACAGGCAGTAACCTGTGACAAATTTTCTAGTAATAACACATTTTGCCCAATCTGCATTAACAAAAGCCTCAAGAAAAACATTTTAATAATATGAACACCTTTTCCAGGAGAACCTTTTAGATATCTTAAAACTTTAAGTGCAATTTTCAAATGAGACCTAAGAGGCTTATGCATAAACTGACTCAAGCAATGAACAGAATATGCAATATCAAGCCTTGTATGAGTTAAGTAAATCAATTTTCCAATCAATTTTTGATATTCAGTCAAATTATCTATCACATGATCACTTATTGTAGGTTCACTAGTCAAGAATAAATTCTGCTCAAGAGGAAAAGCAGATGGTTTACAACCAAACAACCCAAACTCAGTTAATAAATCCAAGCAATATTTTCTTTGAGTTAAGCAAACACCTTGTTCAGTTTCAATCACTTCAATGCCAAGAAAGTATTTAAGTTTTCCTAAATCTTTAATTTGAAATTTAGAATTCAGAAAAACTTTAAAACTTTCAATTTCTTTCAAATTATTCCCAGTGATTATTATATCATCCACATAAACAAGTAGAGCAATAAAGTTACCTGAGTCATTCTTAGTAAACAAAGAATAATCACTTTTACTCTGTTTGAACCCATTCTCAATAAGAGCACTAGTCAGTTTAGCTTTTCATTGTCTAGGTGCTTGTTTCAACCCATACAAAGATTTCTTGAGTCTACAAACTCTTTTATCATTAACATCAAAGTAACCCTCAGGTAAAGTCATATAAACAGTTTCATTAAGATCACCATAACGAAAAGCATTATTAACATCAAGTTGAAAAATAGGCCAACACATTTGAACAGCAAGATTCACAACACATCTAATAGTGACAATCTTAACTACAGGAGAAAAGGTTTCATCAAAGTCAACACCTTCCTTTTGGCTATAACCTTTAACAACTAATCTACCCTTATATCTTTCAACCTCTCCTGTGGACTTATACTTAATCTTATAAACCCACTTATTTCCTATGGCCTTTCTACCAACAGGTAATTCACAAACCTCAAAAGTGTCATTACTATAAAGTGCATACATTTCTTTATCCATTGCATCTCTCCAGTGCTGTTGTTTCTAAGCTTCTCTAAAAGTTTTGGGTTCTACAGCTTTATTAAGTTCAACAACAAAACAAAAGTTTTCAGAACTTAGTTTTGAGTAGTTAACAAATTTTTCAAGCCCATACTTAACTTTAGATTCAACCACAAAATCTTTATATTTATTTGGAAAAACAGAAGTTCTATTAGACTTTCTTAAAGAAGACTGATCATTATTATCAAAAACTACCTCTTCTGCTTGTTCAGGTAAGGGACTACTGACACCCTCAGAAGTGCTCACATCTAGAGGTGTTGCAGCCATCTCACTTGTACTGGAAACCCCATTGGAACCAGCAGAGTGCCCCAAATCACCCTGTTCATGGTCAATAGTTGGGCTACCAAGATGCAAGGAGTTGTCACCCTCACCCTCATGATGATCTTGACTATTGTTATCATCATTGGGTGTGTCAGAGCTGTCACATGTTACTTCATTAAAGAAATTAACATGATTCAAACCCTGACTGAGAGGGTCAGGAGTAGCAGAAGAGTAATTTATCTTGAAAGGGAACACATTTTCAAAAAATCTAACATCTCTAGAAAAGATAAACTGTTTCCTCTCAAGACTATACAATTTATAACCTTTTTGAGAATTAGAGTAGCCAACAAGAACACATTTTTCTGCTCTACTACTAAACTTATCATTGTTGGTAAGTATAGTAGCAAAACAAAGACATCCAAAAGTTCTTAAGTGACTTAAAACAGGTTTACTTTTAAAAACAAGATTGTAAGGAGAGTCTCCACTCAGCACTGAAGATGGCAATCTGTTAATAAGATAAGTAGCAGTAAGCACACATTCAGACCACAAAAATAAAGGCAATCCCCCCTGAAACATAAGGGATCTGGCAACATTTAAAAGATGCCTATGTTTCCTCTCAACAACCCCATTCTGTTGAGGTGTATAAGCACAAGAGGTCTGATGTATAATACCTTTGTCTTTACAGAACTTATCAAATTGATTATTAACAAACTCAGTTCCATTATCACTTCTAAAAATTTTGACACTTTTCTCAAACTGTATATTAATCAGGTTATAAAACACTTGAATACATTCAAACACCTCATGCTTACTCTTAAGTAAGTAAACCCAAACAGCCCTGGTGAAATCATCAACAATAGTTAAAAAAATATCTATGTCCTTCTTTACTTTTAACTCTATAAGGACCCCAAAGATCCAAGTGAACAAGTTCACCAAGAAAAGTAGTTTTATGATCACTCAAGGGAAAAGGTTCCCTTGTCTGTTTAGCCTTTTGACAAATGTCACAAGGCTCAGTTTCATTACTATTTAAAAAATTGATTTCACCTTTTAGCTCAGATAAGACTTGATCAGAGGGATGACCAAGTCTACAATGCCAAGTTTTCTTAGGTAACTGACACACAGATTTAAAATTCTTAATATCTAGGCCAATACCTTGATTTCCATCAAAGTAATATAAACCATCCATTTGTCTACCAATCCCTAGAACACTCATTCCCCTCAAATCCTGAGGTAAAACATAACACTTTGTTTCATCAAAAGCAATAACAAAGTTACTATCTCTAGCCACTTTATGAATAGACATTAAACTAACACAATATTCTGGAACAATTAACACATCATATAGAGTCAAATGTTTGGTGAGAACCATATTTACAACTTTGGTAATCAAGGGTGAAACCTTGATACCAAGTTTGGAAATATCAAGAACATTCACCAAAAATTTGTCAGTATATGTTAAGTGTTGATTTGCACCAGAATCAACAATAATTCCAGCTGCCACAAGAGCAGCTCTCATTTTACTATTATGACAAAAAAATCTTTTGAAATTTTGATTAAAGAATTTACTAGTGTTAAGAATAATACCTGCCATATTGGCATGAACATTTTTCCCATTTCCATCTGTTTTAACAGAGGTTTCTTTAATCAAAGAAAGAAGTTTTGAAATCTGTTCATCAGAAAAAGCAGAAGTGGAACTAGATCCAACAGAATTGTTATTGTTAACAAATCTTTTATTAATGTTTTGAGTACCCTGATTGTTACCATTATTACCATTTCTTTTATTTTTCCCAAAATCAGCAGGATATCCAATGATTTTAAAACATCTATCCACAGTATGTCCATTAAACCCACAATGTTCACAAACCAAGAGAGGACCACCAGAGGTCCTTCTATTATCATTATTCCTAGGTCCATTGTTGGGTCTGGAAGAATTACCAGAGGTGGGAGACCTTTGGAAATTCCCCTTATTAGGCACACTGGAGTTGAACACAGATGATTGAGACTTTTGGGAAGTCCCACCACCTGAACCAGAAACCACATATCTGTGAGATTCCTCACTAGATATGATGGCAAATTCCCCTTTCACATCAGGAGAGGGTCTCTAGACAAAATATTGCTTCTAATTTGCATATATGAGTCATCTAATCCCATTAAAAACTGCATAAGCTTCATTAATTGGTTATGTTTTTTAAAATCCTCAGCAGCATGACAAGTGCATTTAGGCAATTGTATTAAAGCATCAAATTGTTTCCACAATGTACTCAACTTATTAAAATACTCAGCAATAGAACAACCATTTTGAGACAAAGAGTTGATTTTATGATGCAGATTAAAAGTAATAGATCCATCAACCCTATCAAAAGTTTCCTTTAATTCAGTCCATACATCAGAAGCTCTTTTTGAAAAAATTTGCCCAAGAAACAATTCTTCTAATATGGAATTTAAGATCCATCCCAAAACAACAGCATTCACCCTGTCCCATTGTCTACCTAGGACTTCATCAGTATTAGATCTTCTACAAGACCCATCTATAAAACCAGTCTTATTTTTTCCCTCTAAGGCCAATAACATAGCACAAGACCACACATTATAGTTCTCAGTCCATTTTAGTTTTATAGACACAACAGTAAGGGTGGCAGAATCATTAGGATGTAAATGAAGAGGATGGCTGAGGCCAGGTTTACTAATTAAGGTAACTTGAACCTCATCATCATCAGTCCCATTCTCAGACTGAGGTGGGGTATCACCATGAACAGACATAATGCAAAAAAATCAAACAGACAAGAGAGTCAAGAAGGTAATTCCCAGGCTTCCTTGCCACTCAAAATGGTAGGTCAAGGGCTAAAACACACAAACAACCACAGAATATCTAATGACAAATAAGAAAATAAGTACCAAGTAAGCACAGTAAACACAAAACACAATAATCTCAACTTCAACAACCCAAATCCTACTCCCCGTCAATCTAAACAAGAAAGTAAAGAACAGAATTAAAGAAGAGAGTGTGAGAGGTGTTACAGTGCACGCAAGAACACAACCAGCAGCGGAACAATCAACCCAGGTTATGATTCTTGATTCACTTAGTCAAGAATCACAACCCACACGATCCAAATCAGCCCAGAATCACCAAGATTCACCAAGATCCAACAAACCAGATCAAGAACCCAGAAACCAACCACCGATCGAAGCCAGAGATCAAAACCCCCAAACTTATCCAAACCCTAATTTTCTCAAAAATTAGGTGTTTTGAAAAACCTTTTTTTTGAACTGATCAATTAGAACAAAAAATCACTAATTAACCACGGTTAATTAGGTTTAATCAAAGCAATTTTGAAAAACCCCCAAATTTTAGAAACCCTAATTTTTCCAAAATCGTTTTTTAAAAAGAGCAAGATGAAGAGCCTTGCTCTGATACCATGTAGAAA
Source organism: Artemisia argyi (assembly GCA_030686995.1). Classification (NCBI taxonomy): domain Eukaryota; kingdom Viridiplantae; phylum Streptophyta; class Magnoliopsida; order Asterales; family Asteraceae; genus Artemisia; species Artemisia argyi. The sequence goes on from CM060701.1 coordinate 216,444,769, forward strand.
TTTATAATGAAACCAGAAAACAAGACTTGAATCTCAATTCAAGTCAATCTTATTATTCAATCAAAACAATCACAAGATCAGAAAGCAACTGATCTCAATCAGTACAACAACCAGAATGAACCACACAACTTACCACTGCTACTCAGGTGCAAGTCTATTGACTAACTTGCCAATAGTTTGATACAAGACACTCAAATCTCACTATGAATACTAACAACATATCTCTACTAACTTTGATTGAATAACAAAAGATAAGACTGCGTAATTTTGATGTGTTGAAGATGAGAAACCCTAGCAGGGAAAAGAGTATATATAGCTCCCTCAGCATCTATCAAGTCTTGTCAACTTTAGTCCTTGCGCTTCTTAGCTTTAGTCAACTCAACCTCAAGACACAAATTAGCTATATCTGAAAATACAACAAAGTACAAATTAGTCCCTTAACTTCATAATTCCAGGTTGAGTTATATTTCAATAGAAAACCTAATAAATGTTAGGCTACCATGCAAGATACCAGTTGGGCCAAGTTGGGGGAGGCTCAACACCTGCCTGCCACCTCATTGGCTTCGCCTCTGCTGATGGAATGAAATGGAGGCAAACTTTGAAGAAGACCGGTACATGCAACTACCAAAACCTGTCGTTATAGCTATTATTAGTTCATGTTGGGTCAAAAGAAATACATGTACATCTCAGACCTAAAAACGTATCAACTTACGTATGTTCTTATGTCATTCATATCTCTAAATATTTTTTCATGTCATCGGGGATTACAACTCTCGAGAACACTAGACGCACGTTACTATTTCAATCCCAACAT